>JAJMYN010000071.1:0-182620 GCA_023087525.1 Lasiodiplodia sp. KE8368 | reverse complement strand
AACCCTAACCCTAACCCTAACCCTAACCCTAACCCTAACCCTAACCCTAACCCTAACCCTAACCCTAACCCTAAAATAAAAGGCGGCGGATAACTACGATAAAAATAGAATTTAGTTTCATCCGTACGAGACCTACGGAAGCTAAACAGCTAAGTATAGTCTAAGGACTAAAACTTTAACTCTTTTTACTCTACGACCGCGGGCCCTACTATTTTAATACTTATTAAGTACTTATTTCTATAGATAGCTCTTATCGTAGCCCCACTTAGTTGCTTACTACTCTAGGCCTTCTAGAGAAGAAAGTAGAAGTAATAAATATAAGAACCTCTAATTCTAACTAACTAATCTAAATCCTTGCTTTAAAGCGCCTTATAGAGTAGAGATATACGGAATTAGAGCTATATCTCCTAGTAATACAATATATTAATGCTACGCTACGATAGATTACTACTCTAATCTTTTTATATTAGTGTCGTACGGTAGCTTCTTAATTAACTTAGTAAGAAATATATTATCTTAATGCCTAACTAGTATCGTACGTAAATAACAAACGGTGTCACCTTCTACAACTAGGTAGGCATTAGTACTACATATATATCGTTTATAAAGGCCTCGCGGGACGGCTGTAAATCTCACTTTACACTCTTCTAACTTTAAATATATCGCTATAGACCATCCCCGCGCCTACCGACAAGGATATGATGCCTTCTCTAACCATGCCAACGAAAGCAACAGCCTACTATCCAGCGGAAGTACATTCGGCACGGTGGGAAATACTTCGGCGCTACTAGTTCTAGAACAAGAGCAAGAAGCTGCCGACGATAAGGCTATTGGTCTAATATCTCCTGTACGATAGGACGAAACCCCCTCAAGCTTGCCGCACTCTACCGAAGTCTTCCAACCGTCTTACCCTCCATTAGAGACCCCAACAAAGGTGCTAAGAAGAAAAACAGCTCTCGCCTTCCGAGCAGACTGGGGTTGGTGGTGGGAGGCAGCAGGCGTAGTGGTCGGTTGTTGCTGCATTACAGCAATTATCAGCATCCTCGCTCATATCGACAACAAACCTCTTGACCACTGGACTCTACCCGTCAAGCCCAATTCTCTGATTGCCGTGTTTTCCACCATAGCCAAATCGGCCCTTCTCATGCCCATTTCCGAGTGCATCAGTCAGTTAAAGTGGATGCACTTTGAAAAGAGCCGGGCACTGAGCCACGTCCAAGCCTTCGATGACGCCAGCAGAGGCCCGTGGGGCTCCATGCTCTTCGT
Source organism: Lasiodiplodia sp. KE8368 (assembly GCA_023087525.1). Taxonomy (NCBI): domain Eukaryota; kingdom Fungi; phylum Ascomycota; class Dothideomycetes; order Botryosphaeriales; family Botryosphaeriaceae; genus Lasiodiplodia; species Lasiodiplodia sp. KE8368. Next base: position 181,354 of record JAJMYN010000071.1, on the reverse strand, counting down.
TTTCAGGGCGAAGAGGTCGCCCCTCCTTGCGACAGCCGCGGCGCTTCTGACCGTTGCGACGCTGGCATTTGAGCCAACCTTGCAGCAGATCATCGAGTACTCCACACGTGAAGCCGTACTGCACAACGTCACTGCATATATTGCACAGCCAACAGTTTGGTCGTCGAAAGGACTTGACGCCGGTGAATCGGATAGAGGTGCTATACCCAGGGAAACAGCCAAAAAGAAAGACGCACTGAAAAAGAAATAGGTTTTTTGACGATAACGAGCCTCGTGAGATCTGGACTCAGTGATCTCACGTCATCGAAGTTGCAACCTCAGTTTGATTGTCCAACTTCCAATTGTCAATGGCCTGCCTTCGAGTCTCTTGGGGTCTGTCATAGTTGCAATACGACTGCGACAAGCGCCGCCGAGGACAAAAATATGAACTGCACCTACGACGTGAGCATCCGGAGCCGAGAAAACGGCACGCTCAAAGGCCGCGAGACCCAAATGGACACGGCGACATTATACCAGTTCTTAAAATATTTTAACATCACAGAATTCATAGATCTCGACGAGTTGAATGACAATCTAGAACTGACGGGGGGTATGAACATCAATTCGACCTACAACATCAACTGCACATATTCACCTCCGGATCCTTTCCCAATCACGTCGCAGTTCATCCCTCTTTTTACCAACTTCACGACTACTATGGAAATGCTTCCCAGAACTGATCCCTCGACGACTTTGATATATCTCACGGCAGTTCGGCTAGGAGATTCGACACCGTCACGAAGTGTCGCCAACTCAACATTCATAGCGAACCAAACGGCAGAGATCACCACGTGCGAGCTCAAATTCTGCGTCAAACAGTACGCGAACGCCTCTATACGGAACAACGCTATTAGCTTCGGATCTGTCTCTAATATTGACCTAGCTAGTCTACCCTACACAGGAGACTGGGCAGCTATCCGTAAAAAGCAACACATGATGGGGGACGCTACCTTTTATATCGGCACGAACTCTCGATGGATGATGTGGAAATACTTGGTGGACCTCCTCACCGTAGATATGTGGAACTCGGCCGCGAGAGGAGGGCCATTGACTCAATTAGAAACGGCAACGGCAAATCACGCTGTGGAAGAATTTCTGGCCAGTACCAACCTGGACGAGATAATGGCCGGCTTCGCGCAATCTCTCACCGGACTCGTACAATCCGATGACAATCAGAACCTCACAATGCTTGCGGGCGAAGCCATTGGGCCCGAAGTCTTTGTCAAGGTGCACTGGCAGTGGCTGGCGTGCCCTGTATCCATCGTACTGCTCGTCACCTCTCTGATCGTCGCCAGCATCGTTCAAAGCAGTTCGAGCCCTTTACTATTCAAGTCCAGCCCTCTGGCATTGCTGTTCCACACTCTGGAAGGATGGTCAAGAGACGAGCTGGAAACGACAGAGAGAAAACGCCATAATGCTAGCAGAGAAACGGCCCAGACTTTGTACAAGAAGGCGAAGGCGATGAATGCGAGGTTTGAGAGGAATGAGAATGGGGATTTTGCTTTTGTAAAGGCAGACTGAAAAGGGTATGAGTTGGTGTCATGGTGGATGGCTGTTTTTCACCCGGTGCGTGCTGACAGCACATCTGACGACATATCAAGCATTAAGACTCCGGACCTACAGCAAAACCCTCAACTATTCGCCGCCCGACCCACGGGAGTAACGCGACCATCTTACTTCCTCAAACTCTAACACCCTCACGGAGCCTTACTTCCCTCAGCGTGTCACTTCTCCAGATATATATAGTTCACACTCACTTATAGTAGATTGTAACGGCGGGCCTCTGCCTCTAAGGATCAAACACCAAAGAGGGTGGAAACCTGTCGAAGGGTTTTCCTTGAGTGGGTATAAGAGGAGGATTGGAAACGTGGTAAGTAAGACACGACTGGGCACTACGTTGTGCGAAGGCCTTGTTACTAATAGAGTCTAAATTCTATTATTAAAGTTGACCACGAAGGTTAAAGCTATCTAAGGAGTGTGGTTTATATACATGTAGGAGAGTTAACAATCTAGTATATTAATCTGTTTAATCTGTAGCTCCGTTCTACAGAGCAATAAGATTAACTCCGCTTAGATCTGTTTAATCTATTCCGTTGGCGTGGGAGCAACGAGATTAAAGCTAGGCGTTACGTAAGTCACGTGACTCACGTGGGTCCTTTTCGCGCCCAGCGGGTGCACCCCACTTTCTTCCTTATCCTGTCCTTCTAGTCCCGTGGAGGCTGCGCCGTAACAAGTGCTTGCTCAAATTACTACTGTTTCTATTTCAAATTTCTTCCCACCCACGCCGCCAATGCTGCAGCAACACCCGCAAGCTTAAACGCATATGCAGCTGGATCATCTCTCCCAGCTGCTTCTATAGCTTTGTAGAGAGCACTGCACGTTAATGCCGCACAGATTTGCGGAATGGAGATGGCCATGTTATGCACAGCCATGATGCTAGCCGCGTGCGTGTTCACATACTCCTCCCCATCTTCCTCGCTGCCGCCATCCTCCTCATCGCTGGAACACCGCCTTCCTCCATCAGCACCACTGACGCTGCCCAACAGGTCTTTCCCTCCTTCAGAAAGGCTGTTAGAGACCGTATGCCGTTGCTGCCGCTGCCGCTGCTGCTCCTGAATTGTCGCGACATCAGCCCGCAGCCCCACGATCTCGGCACCGATCAGTGTGTACGGCGCCCACGACGCGATGCCCCAGCTGAGGCCCAGCACAGCGACAATGACAGTGGCCGCAGGCGTTGTATATACGAAGGTGGTGAGAAACATGAGGGTGGCAAAGAGGCAGTGAGCAAGCAGCCACGCACGTCCGACGGATAAGCGTTGAAGCCTGTTTGGCTTAACATCTTTCAAGCTGCTGCTGACCGGCAGGGAGGAGCAGGATTTAGACGTGATCCATGGGATGGTAATGGCCGAGACCAGGGTCACGCAGGCGAAGTAAAAGGAGGCGCGTGTGCCGGCTTTTTTGCCCATAACGATGAGGCGCGGGTCTGCGCTGCCGAAGATTTCGGGGTCGAGGTGGATGTGCTGGTCGAGAACGACTGGGTGTGGTGGTTGTCAGCGCTTATTTAAGGAGGTATCTTGTTATGAGAGTGCGGTGTGAAGGTTGACAGAGTGGAGAAGAAGCCCGGAATCACAGAAAGGAAAAGGGCGGTAATGCAGTGCATGGTAGATAAAATGAGAAATGGTAGATGTGGAAGTACTCACAGATCTCATAGACATAGGTGGTCGAATAATAAAGCACGGCAAACCAGCCCAACCACGCACAGAATTGTACCTTGCACACTTGGCGCGTTACAGGCGGCAAGCAACAGAAACGAGTCTTCGCACCAGCAAAGAGCCTTGCTATCGTCCGCCGTTCCCGTCTCTCGAGTATGGACTCACTGGGTTGGTGACAGTTGGCTGGAGTGTCGGCAATCAGGAGACATGCTGGGAGGACCGTGGTCGCCAGCGCGAGGACGGCCAGCACGCACAAAGCCTTGAAATCGGTATCCCCCAGCAGTGGTGCCCACGCCGAGATGTCAGAAACGGCTGAACCTGCTATGAGTACGGCACCCAGGCTGTTGAATCGTGCGGCCCACGCCGCTGCCTGGCTCTGCTGCTGCGGCGGAAAAATATCGACGGTGAGCGAACGTACCCCGTTCTGGAGCGGCTGCACCGCGACGTTGAGGATGCACGCCCAGAAGGCTACAAGAAGCTTTGTCAGCATGCTGGATTGGGGTGGACCTGATGCGTAAGCATGTTGTTTCAATGATTTGAGCCCGGAAAGCCAGTTGGACACGTCCTCAGCGCAGGCCAGCCCAAGCAGAGACAGGCAGACGAAACTGGCGCCGCCAGCAATGTAGGGCTTCCGGCGACCCCAAGGGTTCTGTGTCCGGTCTGAGATGGTTGCGAACACTGGCTGCACCAAGGCTCCGCTCAGGGGACCTGACAGCCAAATCAGAGCGGTGAGAGATGTTGGCATTCCAAGCCCCGCCATGTATGGCTGTACAGCAGTTTTCAGATCAGAGACGTGGTCTTTAATATCTAAAGGATCCCTTGTTCTTTTACTTACTGTTCCATATGACATGACGACTAGCCAAAGCATCTGAATACTATGACGGAGTCAGCAATCCTTTGCTACGGTATAGATGCAGCTTGGAAAACTCACCCAAGATTTGGAAGCGCCACGACCAATAACTTCCACCAACGGACAGACGTGTACGGAGAAGTACTGTCGATGTGCGGGCCGTCCGATCCATTGCATGCCCCAGTTTGCTCATTTCCCGGTATCACTGGCATTGTTGTTGACTGGCAAGGAATACTACCCATCATTGTTCGCCAATCCTCGTTGGTATCACATAGAAGATGCTGCGCTTTATCAAGCCTCCATTTGCCACGCAGAGGCACCTCCACCTTGAATCTCTCATAGCATGAGTTCAAGAGAACAATTCGTCCGAAAGAAACTCAAAGTCCGGTGTAAGACCGGAGAGCGAAGTGGTGTTGTTCTATTGACGGAACTCCGAGAACGAGACCAACTTTCGGCGCTTTACCCTCGCCGGCCGATACCTGAACCTCCGGTACTGCATGCGCCTCCTGCCTCCTCGGCACGGAACCTATCGCATCTGGAAGGAAACCGATGAGTGGAAATCGCCATGTTCCATCCCAATATGGATTCTTTTCAAGCGAAGAGTATATATCCGTGGAGATCCGGGGCTTCAGCTTCTCCTCCACCAGCACATCGAGAAAAATCCTCTTTGAAAGCAAAAGCCATATCCACAACGCGCTGCAACAACTTCACCCTGAGCTTTAACAATGAAGTTCTCCTCCGTCGTCACCATTGCCGTTATGGCCACTGCAGCTGCCGCCTTCCCGCTGAGTCCAGGTGGGTTTTCAGTCTCCTACTTGATTTGTCTACAATCAAATTTATGTTTCGAAAGCACAAGCATGGGCTAACAAGAGGACTTCGGATTGCAGCTCAGCATGACATCAACAACTTCAACGGCCTCGAGGGGCTCATGAAGCGCGAGGCTGATCCCCAGAAGGTCAAGGTCGACAAGCGTGAGGCAGAGCCTCAGAAAGTCAAAGTTGACAAGCGTGACCCGGAACCGCAGAAGGTCAAGGTGGACAGGCGTGGCCCGGACCCCCAGAAGGTGAAGGTGGACAGGCGTGAGCCAGAGCCTCAGAAAGTCAAGGTCGACAAGCGCGAAGCTGAACCTCAGAAGGTCAAGGTTGACAGGCGCGATCCGGAGCCCCAGAAAGTCAAGGTCGACTGAGAAACCTCTATGGGGATGCTACCTATCATGCTGTAACTACAGTCAAGTAAACAGTTTCAGTAATGAAATTCAGTGCATGCGAGATCAGACGCAATATGTACGTCACGAATGCTACAGCTTCGGTGATTCGGGAACTAAAAATTTATAACTATGTTCTCCCTTAATGAATTCAAATTAAGATTACTTAATTATTTAATTTCGACGAGCAGTCCTCTAGGAATTTATTGTCATCAGGTTAACGATTTGCCAATTACTTGTTCGATTTGCTCTTTGATTACAAACACGGCATTGCTATTTCGTATAAGAAGAAACAAAAGGAGATAGTGCACGGAGTTATATACCACATCAACCCACGCTTTGCAATAGACTTGATATTTGTACTATGAAACACCTGCAAAGAAACTACTGCGCGAAATTCTCCCGCGTTCCCAATCAGTCCGATCTCATGGATCAACAGGCGGGGTATGAAAGCTCGACCCTGGTGACTACAGCATCCATGGGTACCGTCGTGTTGGCAAGAGTGTCGGAGCAATGCTCGGTGTGGTGGTACGAAGTCAAGGAGCTTTCCATCTTCCAGCCGCGTTCAACGGCGCGATGCATCATCTTCCAGCCGTAGATACAGTGATAGATGTGAAAGCGGCGGTCCGTCCACATGAGCTCAGTGGTGCTGCTGATGGCTTCCAGCGATGGAATTTCCTCGCGTGATTCTGGTGGCGCCTCGGGCAATGTCGAGTTGGACAGATAGAATTTCCACGGCCATTCCTCCATAAACTGCGCCGTCAGCTCACTGTCGTAGCACTCCAGCGGCAGCCATGATACGGTCATCAGGTCGAAAACACACCCGGCCGCTTTCGCTTCGACGGGCGAGCTGCCGCACGGTTGGGCCGTGCCGGCCTTGTAGCTGGCGGAAGTTTGCACCAACTTGGAGCTCCCTGACCCGACAGGGCACAAGGCTTCCAATGAGGACCTGGCAAGAAGCCGTGGGAGGAGAGAGATGAAGGTGATGCAAAGAGCGAGAAGGAGAAGAAATGTGGCTGCAAGCGAAAGCAAACTCAATGCAATGACCGTGACGATTTTACGTATGTATAAAGGGTGAGCTACAGGCCGCTGGTCGCCCACCATTCCCTCGTCAGGCGAGGAAAGAAGAGAATATTTGGGCAGAGATGGAAACCGATACATGGCTGGGGACTTGATGAACTGGGGCTGTCTGCGGACTCGACTTGATTCCTGGGTGACCTAAAGCGAAAGGTGAGAAAGGACATCAACCAAAAAATAACACCATCAATCATCCCGTTCAGCACGGCAATTCCATTTGAATTCCACGTGATACTACCCTCTCGGTAGTCTTGCACCGCTAACATGTACGGAGAAAAAAAGGTCCAGGCGGATCCGAACTTTCCAATGTCCGGAGCCGAATGACACAGTTCAGACGTAAATACCGGAGCTCAAACGTTACTGAACCCAGCCTTACTTATAAGACGTATCAGATTAATACCACTGGCTCTCTATAGCACTTGACTTTCTGACAGAATCTTAGTGCGGCTAAGATTCTCCCTGATGGCGATTTGCAAAATACAATCGGGCACCCAGCGCGTCTAGAAAATTAGTACACGGGCAGCATGGGCTCCGGGTTGCAGCACAGGTAGCCAATGATATAGAAGAGTGCCACGGACGTACGGAAGCAGATGGACGGCCGGCCCCACCCTGTGTTTGCGGCGAACCGGACAACTGCGGATAAGGATTCTCAGACAAAATATGAACAAAGTTGATGCGGGGATTTGGTGGCGATTACGCAGATCAACTTATCTCTGCACATCGCTTATCTGAGGTGACACTTGCCCTCTACAGAGCTTGCAACTCATAGAGATTTTAGCCCGCAGCCGAAGTGCGAACTCCGAGGTCATCCACCACTGCTCCCAACAACACATACACCCCAATCACTTTTTATATGCGAAGGCTCAAAGTTAACTACACACTGATCTTCGTTTCATGCCCCCGCACTGTCTAAGAAGCCCATTACTCACAGTCACAGCCCTTGGAAAATTGCCCTTTGTTCCGCCCAGTCGACGAGTGCGTTGAAGTCCCGGCATTGATGTGTCACGCCCCATCCACTGGATCCGCGGGGTTGCAATGTGACGCCATCCTCTTCAAGAAACGGCTCAAGTGTGGAGTCAGCAAAACACATGAGCGCCTGGCGAATGAAATCGAAGCAGTGGGTGATGTGCGGACCGAGTGCCTTTTTTGTTGATGGGTGGCCCGGTACGCCGGACGGATTGTCGAGTACAGATGGACCTCGCTCGAGAACTGCAAACCAGGCGCTGCGGATTGTCCGTCTGGTATTATTCCTGTCAGCAACATGGTGACATCGAGGTGCGCCTCTCCATTCGGTAGCAAGACTCACAGACAGTGCAGCTGGTGGAAAGCCGAGACTGCATAGGCGCTAACGTTCCCGTATTCTGGCGCGAAGGATGACGGAGGATAGCCCTCGTTGGCTGGGTCTTCGATGCCGACATAGCCTTCCTAAGTCAGCAGTGACAGTAATGCGGGGAATTGGGCAAAGCAAAGGAGCACTTCCATTTCCGCTTCGCTTTGCTGCTTTCTGCTGGGGACCCAACTCACGTGAATGCATCGTGTCCCACGCCGCGTCGCTCACGTCTGTGCGTTGTCCCATGACTGGATCGAAGTCTCGATTTGGCATCCATCGTCGGGACACTGCAGCCTTATCTTTCCAATTTCTCGCCAATGCCATTTGGGATGACGTCTTCCAGCCTGCAATGAAGACAGCAAACAGAGTTGCCAGCCAGACGACAGTGTGTAGCAGGTGCAGTGGCCAGATTCGGTCGTTGACTTTCTGTCTTGCCTCCTTCCGTCGCTGTGCTCTCCCAGTCGAAATTGAGCTTCTGGGCAATCCTCTCGATCCTGGAAGTTGCATTGATGTATGGATTTCATTGTACAAAAAGGGCACTTCTTCTTGTGGCTCTACTTGAATCGGATAAGACATTTGTAACAATCAAATATTTGTTTTAAAATAATAATAAAGATAATGGAAAAAGCAGATCGTAGCATTTTAATAGAAATGTACTGAGTAGCTATTCCTTCCATTTTCGTATCTCGTATTCTTTTTTACACAATGGTCGAAGTGGCCGGCTTGCGGAGCCGCCGGAAAGTTGAGCCTGTAACTCCGAACTCAACGCATTTCCCGGAACTGGGACACTTGGCATCTGTTATATGCAGGAGAGAGTTGATGTAAATTTACATGTATGATGATGTCAAAAGACTACGGCACTGCTCGGATGCGATTTTCGTAATCGACGTGTTAGTCCTTTTTCATAGATAGAGTTATAGCGTCGTAGCCCAACGGACATTAGAAAAGGCGGTCTGTTAAGCTATTTCTAGAGCGGCGCTCTAGTATAGAATAGGGCGCTGAGATAAGCCTTGGTTAAAGTAAGCATTCGTAGCCCTGCGGCTGTTTCTGAGAATATTTAACTTTGTAACCGGGCGCATCGCCGCCCTATCATCTTCGCATCAAATACGAGGTTGTGTCGAATCTCGTATTTGGTGCAAACGCTAACCCGGTGTGTATAGTATGGCTGCAACCCAACGGCTGAAGGGACAACTCTTCCTGGCGGGAGTTGCTTAGAGATTTGTTGCCACTCAGAAAAGCATCGGAAATTCATGACTTGCGGACCAATACGACTTGTTGACTCGTAAGCCAGACACCGTATCATCCATGAGATACTGTAATAAGAGGAGGACATATTATCTCTAGCGCGGACCTGATGTAGATCTTTGAATTTAAGGTGTTTTTCAGTGATGTCCTACTGGCTGAACCGCTTCACAAAACCTGTTTTTAGCCCTTGTTGCAGTGAAGCACGCTAGCAAGAGCTACCCTCGGGCTACAGTACACGTGGTAGCGCGATTGCGACACCTCACGTTGCTCACCGTATGGCTATTGCGGCCACGATCGTCATGCTTAGCATAGTACGCAGCTGTGCGGCGAGTCGGTACGCCTCGTACAAGGTGGTAGATAGAAGTACTTGTTGGACTGAAAATAGTAGGCGTAAACCTTATAAGCCTCTGGCTTACCGCCCTGCAGAACGGACGAGGTCTGCAAAAGCAACGAGAGTGAGTGAGGAAAACGTAAGAGGGAATCCCTTCCAACTCCCTGTCGTATGCACCACCACGTCCAATGCAGTCGTCCATGGATTCGGGGAAGGGCAACTCAAAAGCATGCGACCAATGCTATCGGTGCAAGGTCAAGTGCACAATGGAGCAGTCGGGTTGCGCCCGCTGTCGGATGACCAAGAGCGTATGCACCTACAGCCTTGGCAAGTGGATGGGCCGGCCGAAGAAATCGAGGACCCGCCGACCATCATCAGCCTGGATGCGGAGAGAAGTGTCGGACGTTATGGAGGGTAGGAAGTTGCACCAGCGAGCCAGAAGCATCTCATCTGTGGAGAATGCTGACAACGACGACGGCGACGATGATGAAGGCAACGAAGGACGTTGTGGTTCTGGTATGCATGGCTCGCCTTGTCAGACTGCTCACCCACTGACTCGACATCTGCAGAAAAGCAGTACCAAGGCCCTCCAACCCCTAACAATTCGCCCGACCTTTGGGACATGTTTTCGCCATCAACGATGGGAATCAATTCCGCACATTGCCTCGTACCGCTGCAGATGGATGACTTGGCAGACTGGCCCGCTGTAAATGGTGGATTTTCCTCTTCCGCACATGAGATCCTCTTGCTGAACAATATCCTGGTACCAGATGGAGGGGGAATTGTTACTGGGGCAACAGGTGTCAAAGACGGAGGTTCGACTGCAAATTTTTCATCAATCAGGCCGGATCAAGCGGAGGACCTCATAGGTTTTAGCCAGCTACTCGTAAGTTGAAGCAGGATTTGGATGCCATTGAGCTGAGAAGCAGACGCTGACCGGGAAAAGTCAAGGTGCCAAGACAATACGGACGACCCTGATGCAAGAGCGGTTTCGGCGCCTCAAATGTGTCAATGTAGTCGGGCGTTTCAGTCGACGCCGGCTGAGCCCAGAAATGACTCGTAAGTAGACCATCAGCTACTATTTAATTTGCAATAGTAGCTTACAAGTTGAAATCTACCGCAGGTTGAAATGTGGAGCCCGAGCAGTTCATTGTGGGCGACAGGACAAGCTCCAATGCAGCTGCTCCCAGGCCGCATTGAGCTCTCTAGATCGGCTCTCCGCTGCACGCGAGGACATGCAATACATTTCGTCTCTCGAAGCCGTACAACACGCTCTTGGAACGGCCGAAGAGATGGCTTTGTGCGCCATTTGCGTGCCGGCTTTGGTAGTAACAAAATGCTGCCTGCTTCTGAGCAGCGCATACGAGTTGCTAAACAAAGTCGTCTCCGTAAGCCTCAACGAGATAACTTCGCCATCAAGTCAACCCCCTGGATCCCCCAGAGTCCAGGTGCAGGAGGGGCTGTCGAGGGTGAAACGGCGCGCCGCCATGCTTCTTGCGGGATTGGGGACTCTGCAGGATCTTGATTCCACCCCTGGACCTCTTTTTGTAGCCGTGCAAGCGGAATTCCTGACAGCACTGGCAAAGTCCTGGAGCACGCTTGGTTTGTAATGATAGACATGGTATGATGATTCACCCTATATCAGCTTGCATTTAGTTTTTAGTTACGAATAATGGATCACTTTACGTAGCTCAGATGAATGCATATAAACGATGTAAGAATCCAGACGTGTCTACTCTTTAAAGATTTATTCTGGCTATTAATTGTGCTGATTCCTACTCCTCTCTTCCTACACGGGATGGTTTCTCCATGGAAAGTAATGGGTCACATCGTTGGCCTGGGATGTCGTACGAGAATAGTTGTCCTATACGGTGTGGACCAGCCATATTGCGGACGCTCCTGTTCTACCACCTCTACAATGCAGAACCCGTGATGTTCGTACAGCTTTACCCCCGGCGTTTTGGCAACAACCAACACCTTCAGACGCTTCTCGTCCGCGTAAGCAAGGCCGCTCCGCAGAAGCATGCTTCCTACACCACGCCGCTGGTGGTCAGGATGTGTGGCCAAATAATCGAGTGCTTGTTGCAAGGATGATCAGCAATCTGCCGCATAGGTAAGGGGGTGGCAGCTTACTGAGAAAGTCGGCATCCCCGCGCCGCACATGGTCTTCAGCCACTTCGATGGCGAGGCTCAGCTCGCTTACCATGGCATCGTCGAGATGGCGGATCTTGCCGCCGTCGTGGGTGACGCTCTCAAACAACTGTTCAAAGTGTCGTCGCGTCGAGTCGTCGACTGTCGGCACCGCAGCATCGGCCCAGCGCTCCTCTTCGGCTGCTTCTCCCGGCAGTAGCCAGCGAGCATATCCCACCGCCTTGCCTGTTGCAAGTTCCACTACTTTCTGGTGCCGCTTGATGCAGAGGTCGCCGATCAGGTTCCGCGGAAGCCGTCGTTTGCAGTCTTCGATGATTTCATCCAGGGTCGTGTTTTTCCAGAGCGAAGCCCAATGCAGATCCTGGTAGAAGGCGCGCACCATGGTCTCGGCAAGGTCCTCCGCATCTTGGGCAGGCGAAACTGGCTGTATGACGTACTTCTGAGTACTTTGCTGATGAGCTGACGGACTGATCATGGCGCCGTATTGATTGTCGTGGCTGTTTCTCAAGTTTGCATTCTTCAGTGGAAGTTCGTTCGAGGTGCAGGCTCCGTGCCTCCGAAAGTCAGCCAGTGCCGAAATTCTTCGGCTCCGAACATTCTTGCGCCACCTCCGGGAAATGCTGCAACCATCGGCCGGACAGTAGGGGAACGCAATTTCATGTTTTACATGTGGGTCCTTCTACATCTCACTTGAAATATAATAGTTGCGTCAATTACACATCGAATTATGGTCATCTGCAATGTTTTCCAAACTGGCAAAGAACATGGCGACGTGTGAGTTCCACCATCTGTGAGCATTTCTGCGGTTGCGCTGACTGATGTTCTGTTCCTCAGGGGCTAGTTCATCGACCGACGCGGCCTACCAAGACCTACCTGTTAGTCCCGGCGAAGGAGAAGAGCACCAGCCATTCATCGCAGGCGAGAAGCTCGACTGGAACCGCAACCGCAACTCGACACGCTCAAAGCTTTGTTCGGCGCTCATCCTACTATCCGTCATCGTGACGCTCGGGGTGCTCTCGTTGGTACTCATTATCGCGCAGCGGCGGCAGGCAGGCTCGCTTGTGCCCATCTGGCCCACATACCAGGGCGGGTCGCACGTGGTCGAGCACTGCGGAAACTCTCCCGAGGAGGCACAGGCGCTGGGCTGCGTGTGGGACTTAATGAGCTTTGGGTGGATCCACCCGCGGTGCTACAACCCAGATGAATCGCGGCAGTGGATGGAGAAGCATGGGCCCTGGAAGTGGTACTACGACCTCAACGCCACCCAAGAGATTCCCGATGACGCCCTCACCAGCACCCCCCGCGTCTACACCGAGCAGGGCTACCACGTCGTGCACTGCCTGTACATTTTCAAGCTGCTCCACCTCGCCGGCATGTCCCGCCACCTTGTCACCGACGAGGCCATCCCGCTCGCACACACCCAGCACTGTGTCGACATGATCTCAGCCCCTAAGTACTCAGATTTCAAGCACATCAATACCAGGGTAGACATGCTGTTCGCTCGATGCGTTACGCTGGATTGAACAGCGGCCAGGATATGTCAGCTACATTCTGACTGTTTCTCTTTTTGCTATTGGTAGTCATAGAAGAGGCTGGGGCGGTAGTGAAAACTGGGGCAGCTACGGAAAGTGGAGCCAACGGAAGAATAGTGGGTGCTAGAGCGGGTAGAAGTGGCAGCATGGACGGATTAAGCGGGGTCATGTCGGAGAGGCGGACTTCCTAAACCAGCATCTCCGCCTCTGACATGTCACTAGCCATGAGGCAACATTGCATACTCACGTGCAGTGGTGATTGATTTAAGAGTCCGCAAGGTCTGGATTGTGGAAGTCAAAGCCGGGTAGGCAATTCACAACAAGAAATTACTACGAGAACAACCCAAGATGATTCTGCAACGTAAGTGATTTATTTGATTCCCAGAGTAGGCAGGTAATCTGACACGGCACCAGTTGTTGCGGCCTTCGGCGCATACCTCATATTCATCCACCCATTTTTCAGCTACTTTATTGACAGGAAGAACCTCCGGCAATTCCCCTCGCCATCATTTGCAGGGGTTTCTTCACTTTGGCGCATCTCACACAACCTGCGTCTCAACCACTACCGGGCCATTGACAAAGCGCACCAAGACCTGGGAACGCATGTACGCATCGCACCAAATCATATCTCAATCTCAGATCCTGCTGCTATGCAGCAAATCTACGGCCATGGCGCGAATTTTCTCAAGGATGGCTGGTACGATGGAGGTGCTGGCGAATTCAGGAACATCTCTGACGCCAGGGACAAGGCCCAGCACCAAGAGAGGCGCAAGATGCTTGCCCATGTCTTTGCGCAGAAGACAATTGTGCAGCTGGAGCCCATTGTTGCTGAGACAGTAGCAACGCTCGCGAAGCAGGTCGACATGCACGCCGTAGAAGGGCGGGACATCAACATCCGGCGCTATCTCAACTACTTCACCATCGACTTCTTCTCCAGGCTCGTGTGGGGATGGACCCAGGGCTGCCTTGAGCGCGGCAATGATGTCGTGTGTGCAGAGACGACAGAGGGCAAACTGTACACGGTCGATTTCATCAAGGCGCTGCATGATGCAACCATCATCAACACCCTTCTGAGCTTCGAGGCGCCGCTGCTCAAGATTACGAAGAAGTTGGCCGCCTATCACCCGTACACGAGATCGGGCGACGACTGGGGCAACATGATTTACCACAACACGAAGAAGCGACTGCAAGAAGGCGACGCAGGTGACGATATTTTCTCGAAGCTCCTTACGAACAGCAAAGGCGAATTGAACAACCTTCCGCTGGGAGCCATCCTGTCCGAGTGCGCCGTCATGATGAACGGTGGCACTGATACGACAACGGCAGCAATGACCAACACCATTTACCTACTCTACAAGCACCCTGAGGTGCTGGCCAAGCTGCGCGAAGAGCTTGACCCGGCGTTTGGCCCTGAGGAGCTTCCTCGCTACGAAGTAGTGTCGCGGCTTCCATTTCTGCGGGCATGCATTGAGGAATCACTGCGCCTCCGACCCGCAAGTACCTTTGGTCTGCCTCGTCTGGTGCCAAGCGGTGGGCGTGAAATTGTAGGACGCTTCATCGCCGAAGGAGTCACTGTTTCTGTTCCAACGTACACGCTGCTGCACAATGAAGACATTTTCGAACAACCATACAAGTTCTGGCCGCAGCGGTGGATTGATGGAGATAAGGAACGAATGAGCAAGGGGCACTTTCCTTTCAGCACCGGCCCACGAGCTTGCATTGGGCGAAACATTGCCTACTTTGAGCAGACATTGGTCATTTCAACCTTGGTTCGGCGTTTTGATTTTGAGTTTCTTTCCCCAGACTTTGAGCTGCGGACGCTGGAGCGCTTCAACTCAAATCCCGACGAACTTGTGATGAGGTGCAAGAAGCGGATCGGAGCTTGAGGGAGCAAAAATGAAATGCGTAGTATTATTTAGTCAGCTGTTTAAGCAATAGAAAAGCCATTCCGGTAGGCAAAAGGTGCATAGCAAGTGACAGGAACGGTAAGAATGGGTGTCCAAGCGGCGAAAGCGGGCCGATTTCCCGATATGGAAACTCCGCCTCCACTCCGCAGTGCCTCCATTCATCTCCGCAAGCTGCCGACAAACTCCGTCTCCGCGTCTCATTCCCACCTTGTGCCAACTCCGGCTCTTATCTCTTCCTCCCGCAATGATCCACTTTGTCGAGAGCACACCTGGCGGATTGCCTCAAAAGCGCAAACAGTGTGCGCGTGCCTGTGACGCATGTCGCAAACGCAAGGCTAGTCGCTCCCTGCTTGGCGCCGGCATCCATCGCTGATTGAATCTTAGAAGCGATGTGACCATCAGACACCTGGCAAAGACACAGTGTCATCGCCTACGGCTTTGTCCCCAGCGCCACGCCCAGCTGCGGAGGAGCCCAATGCGTCGACCGTCAATTCTGTCAGTCAACAAAGTAGTTCGCCACCAACTATGACAGAAACGCCCAGGTCTGCCGAAGGGACTGAAGCTCGCATGGACCAATACCATGTGGGTGAGATGAATCCCGAGTCGACCTTTCTGGCCGGTGCAGCCCCATCAAGAAACGATGGCGTCATCGACCCAGATAAATTCGGCATCTGGCTATCTCACAGGCCCAGCTCCTGTCCGACACAACAATCACGGTCTAACTACATCTACAGCCCGGACACATTGATATCAAAGTTGTTTCTTCCGTATCTCGAGCAGCAATGCCTCTCTCTGCTCCCGAGTCCCGTCGACTTTAATGTTTTGCGGGCAATCTATTTAAGAGACATCCATCCTGTCTTTCCCGTACTGGATTTGGATGTATTTAATAAGCTTCCCGAAGACTCTCCGATCAGATTGATCATGGCCCAGGCCATTTGCCTTGCCGCCAGTGCCACTTTACAACAGAACAATTCCCTTCGACTCTCGTCCGATCCTTCCTCACCGTTGCAGCCCAATCAATTTGCTCAGCAGTTGTCGCTGGCCATATTGACCACAATCAACCTCGGAGCTGTCAATGACAAGTCGGTAATTATTCAAGTCTTGACCTTACTCTCTCTTTTCAACCAGCTCTCCTACGACCGCCACTTCTCTGCCGAACTTACAGCAAGAGTTGTCAGTTACGCTCAGACACTGGGCCTGCACCTTTACCAAGGATCAGGCAGAAAGTGTACTGCCAATGCGACTAGACTATTTTGTTGCGTCTGGGCATTAGACCGGCTCAACTCTGCAATTCGTGGGCGACCCACGCTCATCCATGAAAGAGATCTCCGCCAGGAGCTGGATCTGTGCATCAGTCAGCAGGATCCGTGCTTCAGGGTCTTCTTAAGGACCGTGAAGCTCCTGGACCAAACCATCAATCTCTATCGCCCAGGGATGGTTGAGAGGAGCTCTGATGATTTCATAAATGCGGAGTTTCCAGACTTCGAGGAGATTGTGTACTTGTCCAATGCGAGTTCTGTCAGCTCTCGTTTAATGAGTATCTCCGCTCTGCTGATATTTCAATACATCAAATGCTAACTTTCTCAGCAACAATCGAAATCTTGTATCACGCCGTGGGCATTCTGGCATGTAGAACAAGATCGCCGGCATCACATGTCCGACAAAGCCTTTCCGCCGGTCGCATTTCTGCCATTGTGCGCGAAGAATTAAGCGAGGATATAGCGCTGCTTCCGACGATTCCATATGCCGTGTCACTGTCGTTAAGAGTATTTTACCGGGACTTCCGATCCAGCAAGGCCACTATCTTTCGGACGAGAGCTAGAAGAGAGATTCTTTTCAGCTGCAGCGTCCTCCGGAGACTGGGGACAACGTTTGCTTCAGCAGTGAACATGGCAAATTTGGCGGAGGAGACCGTGCGGGAGGTCGATAAAATGCCAGCTACAGAGCCTCTTTGGCCAGACCAGCATACTGTAGAGGCCGCCTCTACTTCCAACAGCATCAACTCAGCACTACAGAGTCAAAGCTCTACGGACGTTGTAGGAGATGCAGGGAACGAGTCTGGATTGATTTATGGACAGGGGAACCTGGGAAATCCACGAGCGATTGGCGTTGCTGACAACTTTGACCAAATGATCTTTGAGACCATGCCGGACCTCGATATCTTTGCGCATTTTGATAGAGACTTCGAACTGATCATTTAATCTTTTGTTGGAGCAGCCCTGCCCGCAAAGAATAATTGTCGTGAACACGCTTGACTCACAGATGCTGCCAAGGCTAGTGTCATTTGCGGTGAATTGCAAGAGAAATCGCCAGTGAAATCCAGGTCAGCAGCCGGCTGCGCGGAGTTTCCCCATGTGGAATTCGGTCCGTCCGAAGAACGCGCCATGTGGAAACAGTCCGATAAGGGGTATAAAAAGACGTGAGCAATATGCACGCATGATTAAGAAGTCCTGCTCCGAGCATTTCTCATCTGACTTCATATTTTCGCAGTGCAACATGTTAAGCTTCAGACCCTCGATTCCAGCTGAAATCTTCTCGCGCCATAAACCAACAATTAAATTGAAGTAAGTCCCAGCATACTCCGTTTATTAATTTTGCTAACACAAGCTTTAATTGTCAGCGTTGAAAATCCAAACGTCGTTTTTCGAGCGAGCCACCGCTATGAAGAGCCATTCAACCTCACGGGATGGGTGGAACTTGAAACACACACGCCTTTGCTGGTAAAAGATGTTAAAATTATCCACAAAGGATTTCGAAAAGTAGTGTACGTCGTCCGGCAATTTACTGATTCTTTCAACGATGGAGGGCAACACCATAACAACCCAGGCAGGTTGAATGCAAACAATCCTCACGAGCAGTTGATACAGCAGGAAGATTGCATACTGTCCACGGAAACTCAGCTCCATTCTTCCAGCCACACTACGGACTCTGACCGGGAAAGTATATGCGGAATTCGCACCTGGCCGTTCAGCATCGCTCTGAGTTCACACATCCCTGAAACGGTGGACGGTCTTCAATCCTCATACATACAATACTCTCTTACGGCAGAAATATCTACTGGAGGATGGAAAAAGATTTACCGATCTGCTCAAAACATTTATGTCACCAAGTCCCCGGGATTCTGGGCTGATGACATCCATCTTCTCGAGCAGGTAATAATATAATTCCTCCCCAACTCATGGACTTTTCAACTCACAGGATAATGTATTAGACGACAGACATTTGGCCGAACAAGTTGAGCTATCAGGTCTCCTCACAGAAATTGTATCAAGCCCACGAGAGGGATATGGTTATCAACTTCGCGTTGACCCCGTTGAAGCGTGATATGCGTATCGGCAAGATTCACGTTGAGCTCATTCAAACACGTATTCTTATTGCAACTAAGGACGGACGGTCATGGTGTGAAGACAAGTCTTCTACAACCATTGCATCAACTGTGTCATCAGCTCATTCACATGACAAGGAATCTCATGCATCAGGGCACCCAGATCCGATTGGCGAGTTGGAGATGCGGGATGAGGCGCTACGCTTTCCTGTCATATTACATGTTGATGCAGCTAGACATAGGCTTATGCAAACTGTGGAAGATGAGAAGATTAAGATTCGTCACGCACTGAAGGTCTGCGTAGATCTACTAAACCCAGAAGGTCACATCAGTAAAGTTAGTCTTTCCCTTCACGACACTCCATCCCTGTCATTTCTGCATCCAAGCAATTCTCTGTTAACTGAGTACAGCTGATAGTGGAGTTTCATCCGAGACTCTGCGCCTCCATAAACCACGTGGAAGCGGTTGGGCAACAGTTTGAAGGTCCAGATGGAGCCATCACACCACCTCCGTATGGGGATCATGTCTTCGACGAGATATATGGCGCCGAGGAGTATGTGGAACCTGAATTGCCAGTGTATCAAACTTGAGCAGCCTGGGGTCTTTAACAGACCGCTTCGCATGTACGTCGCCGTAAAGGAAGGGAAATCAATGAACGGGTAGCACGTTTCAAATCACAGTGGTCTGCGCCTGCTCCGACCTCCCACTCCCTTCACTGCTTGCCTCAATTACATGTTGCACTTGAGTGTAAACAAACTCGGTTGGGCTGCCCCGCTCAACCCGCTGCAGTAGCAAGGCCCGCGGCAGTAGCAAGGCCCGCGGCAATGTGCCCAGATGATGCTAGTGCAACCACTCGCATACGCAGCCCGAAGCCTCATTGAACAGATGGTCAAATGTCATATTTATAGCATTCTTGAAGAAATCTCCGATAATTATTGTTGAATGTTCCCAAGATTTCGACCGCAAACAATCGTAATTTATTGCGCTATCTCCTGCACCACTAAACTCCTAGTCAAGTACACCCTCTTCACCTACAATTTCAAACCCCGCCGTGATCGATTCTAGTTCTGGTCCATGAGACGAATCCGCAAATTCTCTAGGCGCTATTTCTTCCTTCTTGTATTTCTGTGTGTGAGTAATCCGCCTGCCACCCGTGCCCTGTTCCATAAAGAACGGTGCGACATTCCTCCTTTTAATTTTAATGATTGCCATGCAGAAACTGGTGTCATGTTCCGAGCCAGAAAGAATTTCTAGTAGGGAACCGATATATTTATCTGAAAGTATTTGTCCAAGGGAAAATTAACACGTGTGTCAGAGGAAATGCTTTTTCTTTTGTCTTTAATGCTGATCGTTTTTCTGAAAGTCTCTTCCGCCCCGGCGTGGAATTTGGCAGCGATCGGCGAACGGGATTTTTAGTATGAATCCTCCGTATACGCGTATCTGCACGTAAGAACTAGAAGGCTTGGCGACAGCGCGCCGAGCCGAATATGTTCCTTAGCGCTGACAAATGCCAACACGCGTATTTTACACAAGGCTGTGCCGTGGCCCGTGAGTCTTGCGGTGGCGGTGTTTCCCCACGGGAAACGCGACAGCTGAAGCCTCCTTCGCAATCGTTTCGCCGTCGATAGGTATTGTGACGTCATCTTCGAGCCTAACCCATCGGAGTCCGCTCATTTTATTTTTTTCTCTCTGCTTGGCATTTCCTTTTTTGTACACGCGTGTAAATCGCCTTGCTTGATGATCCTCTAAGCCTCCTTTGACACTGCTAAGAATAATGGCTGGCAGTCTCTGTCGCGCATCGAAAGAAATAACAGCAAGGTATATAACGGACTGTAAGCGCAACAAAGAGCCTCTCACTTTCATCCTCAGCCCGACATACTCCTCCACTTCCAACATGTTGTCCAAACCTCATTTGCTTTATACATTCTTGCTTCAAGCCAGCGCTGTTTGTGCTATTATTCAACCAAGCCACCCTATCCAGGCCCGGGACCAGGGGATCCAATGGGGTTCTTGCACTTTGAACGGTACCCTACCAATTGAGTGTGCGAATTTCACTGTGCCGCTGGATTATTCATCTCCAAACTCAACCGAAACGCTCACCCTCGAGCTCCTGAAAGTGCCGGCCGCAAAGACGCCATCAAAGGGTAGCGTGCTGCTGAACTTTGGCGGTCCCGGATTCACTGGACGTGATACTCTGGCAAGCGGTGCACAGAAGCTCCAAGCTATTACTGGAGGATACCATGACCTCATTACGTTCGATCCAAGGTAACGAGATGTCCTTTCCGTTGAACATTGACGGATGTACTGACACGAGATGTCAATGCAGAGGGACCGGGAATGCGTTGCCGTATTCGTGCTACAAGAACGACGCTGAGAGGCTGGCAGCCGGAGTGACAATCCAGATGCTTTCTGGAAATGCCTCCGATGTCATGCCTGGACGGCTCTGGGGCCTTGCGGACCTCCTGGTGGAGAGCTGCGAGGCCAATAACAAGGATACGGGGAGCCTTATCGGAACAGCATTCGTGGCAAGAGACATGATGCGCATCGTCGACGCACTTGGAGAGGACGGGTTGCTCAGATATATTGGTGAGGACAAACTGGTCACTACAGCAGATAGTGATACTAATTACGAGCTTCAGGGCTCTCGTATGGTACCACGCTCGGCGCAACGGTTGCCGCGATGTTCCCAGACAGGATGGACCGGGTCATTCTGGATGGCGTCCAAAATCCGCACGAATACTACCACGGCCAGTAGGTTCTCCGTCTTTACAAACTATTCCAAGCCCATACTAATACCACTCTCTCAAGTGATATCGAGATGTTCACCGACACTGACAAAACCTTCGCCGGCGTCCTGTCCGCCTGCGTGGAGGCAGGCCCCGAGCGCTGCGCTCTCGCCGGCTCGAACAAAACCGCTGAATCCCTGGAAAAGGACGTCTACTCGCTTATGGAGGAACTCAAACAACGCCCCATCTCCTTGAGTGGCATCCTCATCGACTACCACCTGGTCCGCGGCTACATTCTCCTCGGCCTGTACAACCCGATCAACTACCCATCAATCATGGCTCTACTAGATGGTCTTTTGAGCAAAAACCATACCGTGATCACAGAAGCGATGGCAGGTTCAGAATCAGTCACAGCATCCGCGGGCACAGACGCGCAGAAAGGCATCCAGTGTGGCGACAAAGGTGGTGACGTGTCTGCGTGGGCAGACCCGGCAAGGAACGGGTTCGACAAGACGATCCTGCCGGCAATGGAAGCGCTCAACGAGAGAAGTCGGTTGGCAGGTGATACTTCGGCGGGCCTCTCTGCCACTTGCGGCCGATGGCGGACGCAGGCGAAGGAGCGATACACGGGTGATTTCAACGTAAAAACGAAGCATCCTATCCTGCTTATTGGGAGTGTGTATGATCCCGTCACACCGTTGGCTTCGGCAAAGAATGTCAGTGAGGGATTCGAAGGGAGTGTGGCGTTGCAGCATAACGGGTTCGGGGTAAGTGCTACATTCCCTGATGTTTAGTCGTTCAATGCTAACTTCAGGTTCTCTCTTCACAGCATACCTCTCCGGCGCAGGTTTCTCTATGCACTACCAAGGCTGTTCAGGCGTACTTGCTGAATGGCACGCTACCCGATCCGGGAACCGTTTGTGAGGCGGATGTCCCTCTGTTTTCAAACAAGACTTGGCAAGATGTCCTGCTTTGAAAATTTCATCGATAAATGCATCTTTTGTCTCGAAGAATAATATCCACTAGATGATGCTGTAAATTCTCGGGTCTCAATTTCAATGGTGCTTCATCCGATGTAATTACTACACGCATATAGATATGTCAATATTTACGTCCACGCAATCCGAAATTTTAAGCCCAATCAGAAATAGCTAAAGGTGCCCAGAAAGCTAGAGATTACCCATCGTTGCTTACTCAATGATATGTACTCCGTATGAACAAAGAAACTCTATAGAATTGGATGTACGACTTATCCAAACAACATTCACGGCACCTCGAATTCGATCTCGATTGCCGCCGCTCTTACAAAATTGATAGAGCCTTCTTCCTACTAACCAGTCAGAGGTATTTTCGTTAAAGACACAAAAGTATTGCAAGTTGCTTACCTCAGCCCTCGCCTAGAGTACAACGATGGATCCCGGCTTCAACTTTTCTAAAAATTCCTCACCTTCTCCTTTCTCTACCCCTCTTCTCTTCTCTACTTCTGTTTTAACTCCGCTGCTCCATTCAACTCTGTAGTCACGGATTTTTTTCCTCTCCTTGATATTGTTGCATACCCTCCAAGAGACCTCCCCGTCATCGGTCTTCACAAATTCCCAGCCTTTCTCTTTCAGATCCTCAGCTGCGTTGCTAACAGAGTTGTAATGTTCTGGAAACCCATCTTCGCCATCTTCGCTCTCCTTAAGGGCTGCGTTCAAGTCATCGCCTTTAAGGCTTCCAGGCAAAGGTCGTAGAATACTGGCTTCAAACCACGAGTCGATATCTGCAGTGGTTTCATTTGGGCCAAGAGCCACTCCCTGATCCGCTGCTCTGGTTTGAAAGATAATCCGTTTCGGGACAACTCGATGAATTCCAATCGATGGATCCGGGTAGGGGATCGACTCGGTGACGAGGTAAAGTCCAGCCATGCTTCCATCGACCGCGTCGTCGGCGTAGTAGTCGGCATCCTCCACTTTGCGTTTCACCATCCACGGGCTGTAGCCAAGAGACACGATTGGATTCACCAGCTCAGCCGGAAGAGCGCATTCGAAACACTGACTTACGAGCAAGGTGCCAGTGAGGGTAGGTTGGAAGGTGGTGACAAATGGGAGAATATCACGCGTCTCGGGATATCCAGAAGAGCCGAGACCACTATGCCGCGGAATCCGATAATCTCCGATTTTGAACATGTTTTTGATTCCTGCGAGGGATTTTGCTGATATTCTGCTTGCCGCTATTTTCCAACTGAGGTCAAGAAGCGCATCGATGTCCAAGTAGTTCGAGGCCTGCGAATTACAACACCTTGATCAGCGATCTCACTGAGGAAAAGTGAAACGATTTCTCAGAACAGGACGGGTTACCCGGATGATCTCAATGAGCATGAAGTCGTCGACCTGAATGAATTCTTCATTCCAGGTGCTGCAATCATGGTTGTCGGTCGCACCATCGGTCCTGTAGCGCTTACACCACTCAAGCACCTTGTGCATTACCCGCTCGTTGACCTTTTCCTCCGTGTTAGTAAATCATCATTCAGGACGTCAAGTCGGCACGTGCATTGGGTATTGGAATAACTGGTATCAAGTCATCAGACTGGAATCCAAAGTCCGAGAGGAGATTTTTGATGAGGATGGAGACCTCGGCAACCTGTCGCTCTGGTTTACTGTCAGCCGATGATGCCGTGGAACAATACGGCGCACGTGAGCATCTACACACCAGTTGTAATGTCGACACCGTCAGAAGTGGTGACGGTAACCTGCTGGCTCGACATTTTTGCGGTGCACCATGGGAATGCGAAGTGGATAATTTTTGATGTTTCAAAAAAGCGGTCTAGCGACTCAGTGCGGCTTTCCTATTACCCGGAGATCTACATCCTCCGTCTCCGCCCGTGTGTAACCATGGTCAGGGGCATGATGCATGGCGGACAACCCGGAAAGGGAGATTTAAAGTCACGACCGGAAAACGGAGAATTGAGATAGATTCTCGCGCTAAAATGCGGACTGTGTAACAGCCCCCATTTTGCAAGGTGTTTTGCTACATGATAGAGTCTTGTTTTGTCTTTTCTTTCCATAGATCCCTGCGGGTGTTAGAAGACTTTGAAGGGTTGCAATTCGAAAGTATATTGGACCACGTGATCATATTTATCGAGCTCTACAGTACTATATTACATCTGGTGAGCTTCGCGTTCTGGAAAATACGGCAAGCAGGGCTTCCAACGAGACATAGTGCAAGCGATACGGCTAACGCTTCACTACGAACTTGAACTGGTCTTTGCGGTCCAGATATAGTACTCTGTTGCTGAACCCAGCTTCCTCGATGGCGTTCTTGAAGTCGGATAAGGGGGACAAGAAAACATCGTAATCGCTGTTGCTCAGAGTCAGCATCTGCACTAATTTTGAACGTGGCAACATTACATACTCGAAGTGGATCGGAATAGTCAACCCTGGGTCAATCAACCTGACGAGCTCGACGCCTTGTTTCGCATCCATCGTCACCATCAGCAGTGGCATTTTCGGCCCGGGAATTGTGGTGCCGCCAAGATGTATTAGCATCAAGTCAATGTTCTGATATTTGTATCTCTCTGGAATTTCCTTGAGCTCATCAACCATAAGCGTATCGCCTGATATGTAGATGCTAGGCTTAAGTCAGCCGACTGTACCACCGTCAGTTTTCTCAACTCACCGGTAGCCGCAGTTGAATGATGCATCTTCCTCGGCCGTGTCCTTGAATCCAAGCTCAACCATCCAGCCATTTGTCGGAGGCACCGCCTGGAGTAGTTCGTTGGCTGCCTTCAATGCTCCTGCCGGACCGGGTGGTACATGTTTTCCAGGCATGCCGGTGATTTTCATAGCGGGAATACGGCCATCCTCTGAAGGGCGCTTGATATCGAGGAACATGGCCTCAAAAAAATCCAAATCAAACACTTGACTAAACCTCTCGTTATCACCTTTGTTGGTCAGATGACTTTTCGCATGCGGTGTTGTGATGATGGGCAGCGACCTCCGCAGAGACGCTTCCACTTCCTGGTCAAAGTGGTCGGCATGGTAGTGCGAAAGTAGAACTGCATCGATGTGTGGAAGCTGTGGCAGGTCGATTGCAGGGTTCGTCTGTCGCGTTCCCTCAACACCTGGACCGAGGTGGACATGGTCGCCAGCGTGCAAGAAGTTAGGGTCTGTCATAATCCGAGCACCTTCCCATTCCAAAATAGTCGTGGCAGTTCCGATAAAGTAGATACTGGAGTTCTCGCCTCCAGCATCAGTGGAGGCTACTTTTACTTCTTTGGGAGAAGGGAGAGACACCGGTACGGAACCAGCTACAGCATTCCGAATCGGAGGCTGCGTCTTCGAAGGGTCGAGCACGAGACTGGAGTGTTTCATCTTGATCTCAATGTACGAGTAGATGGCAGCAGAACTGTGAAAGTTGTTAGCAGGGTCAGCGGATCGTTAAATGCTAAGGGCGTGGTGTGCAGAAATGCAGTGTCATTACAACCACATTGTGACGTCATCATGAAGCACACGACTGTCTCAAGCACGAAATCATCGAGGAAATTGATTTACATCAGAAATTGATATATGTAAACGAGAGGTAGATGGGACTGTAAACATTTCCATTCCTTCCACGACTAGAAATATAACGATGCGCGGACATTATCAATGAATGCAGCAATGATACACTGTTCATCACGTCTTGAGTATGATGAGCGAGACATTTGTAGCCGTGTCTATTTTCTTTTCCCTTTTTCTTCTCGCAGACAAGAGTTAACACACACCAGCCTTTTTCACGCCGAACCTCTTCGACAGTGTCACCCACGCACCAACGTACGCCAGGGTCCGGAACGCCAGCGGGTCAGGATCCTCGCCGAAAGCGCGGCGCAGCGCATCCTCAACAACGGAATACTCGAAGAAGCCCAGCTGCTCGACGGCATCGCGAGTTAACATGTCTTTAAACATGCGGTGCAGGGGGCCTCCCTTGGGCCACTTGCTCGGGGCCAAGAAGGGAACTTTCTTGCGGCGGTACAGCTCGTCGGTGATGTAGGGACGCACGGCCTCGCGCAGGATCCACTTGGCCGAGAGAGACTGGAGAGCTTTGCCGGACGCCTTCCAAACGGGGCCATGGCTCTCGATGTCATCGTGGTCTCCCTCGGCAGGAGGGTTGTAGGCAATTTTGAGGCTGGGAGGCAGAGCATTGACGTATTCAGCCAGGTGGTGGTCGAGGAAGGGAGTGCGGGACTCGATGCTGTGGGCCATGTCGGTGCGGTCGCCCAGGCATGCCAGCAGGACGTTGGGGAAGGTGCTCTTGGTCCACATGTAGAGCGCCGAGTGCAGCGGATGCCAGCGGTTGTGCATTTTGTCGAGGACCTCGGGGGAGTGCGAGTTCATGATAACCGAGTGGCGGTCAAGACTGGCGTGTTGCTCGCGTACCCACGGGCTGAAGGACTCGAGGGGTGGGTGCCCAACCAGGAGGGTGCCGGCAAAGTTGCTGCCCTCGGTATTGGCTCCGAGCATACGCATGATGGCCTGAAGCTCAGCATCCGCTTTACGCTGCATTCCCTCTCGTAGCTCGTGGTCGGTGGCGAGAACCGAGTCTGGCAAGGCCAGGTCAGGCTCACGTAGGAACTCTGCCGGGAAAAAGGGATAGCCGGCGAAATGCTCATCAGCACCCTCTCCGGTGAGTACAACCTTGAATCCTCGTTCTCGAGTGAGGGAAGACAGAGCGAATTTGGCGACGCTGTTCATGTCGAAATGGTGGTGCTCGCTGTGGTAGGCAGTGTCGGCAAAGTCCCGCGCCAGCGTTGCTTCGTCAACATCCTTCTTGATCACCTCGACACCAAGCCATTCAGCAGTACGCTCCGCGATACTTGACTCATCGTATCCTGACGCCTTGGGGAATTGAACACTGAAACATGCCACTCGCGTGGCTTCCTGGCTTCCGAGCTTGACGTGCTCCTCGCGAGCCAGCTGCGTCACGATGCCTGCCACTGCCGACGAGTCAATTCCACCAGAGAGGTAAACGCCCACGGGGACGTCGGCTCTGAGCCTCAGCCGGATGGCTTCGACTAGCCGCTCACGCACTCCTAGTATCATCTCCTCGACGCTGCGAGTCTCGACTTTGGTCTGTTTTTCATCAGCACTTAGTTACAGATAAAGAAATGACGGCTCACCTTGTCAGCATACTCAGCGTCCCAGTATCTGTGCATCTCTATGCCGCGTTCCTCAGTCACCTCCATCCAATGGCCCGGCAGCAGCTTCCGCAAGTCCTTGAACAGCGTCCTGTCATCCAGAGCCCATCCACATTCCACAATGCCGGCAACATCCCACTCAGGCTTCCATCCCATGGGCAGGAAGGCCTTCGCCTCAGCCGCCAGGAGCAAGCGGCCCGCAACGACCGTCCACATCAGGGGCTTGATGCCGAAGCGGTCACGGCCGACTACGACGCGGCGGCAGCCCTCGCGAGTGTCGACCAGCACAAAGGCGAACTCGCCACGCAGGTGCTCGAACATGCCAGGCGCGCCGTGTATCTTGTACAGGGCAAGCACGAGCTCGCTGTCGCTCTCGCCGGTGAAAGCGTAGCCGTGCTGGGTCGCGCACTCGGCGCGCAGGCGGTCGTGGTCGTAGATCTCGCCGTTGACGACGGCGTGCAGCTGGCCGCAGTCGCTGTGCAGCGGCTGGTGGCCCGACGGCGTGATGTCGTTGATCGAAAGCCGGCAGTGTCCGAGCCCGATGCGGCCGTCTGGGCTCAGCCACATGCCCGAGTCGTCTGGTCCGCGGTGGCTGATGACGTCGAGTGACTTTTGCAGTTGTTCTGCGAGCACTTTGGTTGCTGTGCCATCATCGGTATGGCCATTGGAATAGCCATTCTCGCGCCCACTTGATAGGGCGACAGACGCTGTGATACCGCACATCTTGATGATGAAGAATTGGACAGTGGTAGAGAAAGAAGAATAAGGGGTTTGCTTTGAACAACATCGCGAGGTTTCTAGGCAGCCGTTTTATAATACCCTAGCAGTATCGGCTTCGTAAGGTTAGCCGAGAAGGCATCTTCCGGTTTGTGGGGGCTGCGTGTTCATCCATGCAGGCACGGCAAATCTTTGCTGAATGCAGCGAATTCACAAATCCTTCGAGGCGTAAGCGCTTATATTTATTCTCAGCCTGATTACTTCTTTAACCCTAAAGTATATTACTTTTCCCTATTCCGTCCCTACTTCTACCCTACACCATGCTTACTATTTCTTATTCCGTTTCTACTTCTACCCTAAAACACATTTACTTTTTCCTATTCCGTTACCCAATAATAGCAGTCTACGAATGCTGTTTGCAAATCGTTGCTGGTAACGCAAATTTCCCATGGCAGTTTTACAACGAACATGATTTTTACGCATGTATTGTATTGTATGACTTCAACGCTATAGAAGACCAATTATAAACTCATCGATGATCTGTAAAACCTGATTAACTACTCCAACCACATTCTCTCTTGGCTGAGCTCCTATTGATAACGGAGGCGGAAGTGTACATTATCAAATAAGCTTGGTTTGAAGTACTCACGCTACTTTCCATCTGTATGGGCCCGCCGACAAATTCAAGTCGGACTCGTCGCTGCATAACGAAAAGGTTTTGATCGAGTCTGATTTCTTCCTTAGGATAGTTGTAGAGAGTCTTCTGTTTGTTCCTTTCCACCTCTTCATGTATATCTGGCCAATTACTAAGCGGTTTGCCATGCCGTTACGCCAACATGCTTCTTCCCCTTCGGAATTGGAACCCTCTACAGGCCGCCAAGTATGATTGCAGCCCGGCTGTAGCACGATTAAATGAAGCTATCGGCTAGAGCGATTGCAAGGAGCCAGGGATTTCATTCACTGCAGACCACTCGGGGCTGTGATAGACCCAAAAAAAATTGGTTCATATATTGTCGGTCGAGCAAAGTGATTTCAGTCCAGATAGTCTAGCAACAGGAGGACAAAAAGGTGCCTTCATTCGAGGATTCAATAGGGCTGGAGATCTTCTCAAGCAGTTTCAGTGAATCTGAGGATATGACCGTACTTTGTAAAGGCTGTAGCATGGTCGTCGGGCGTGAACTTGTCCAGAATGGTGGCACGCCATTTCTGGTGGTGTGCACCCCTTCATTCACGGCCATATCATGCAGATTGTTCTAGTAAGATATTTTGGGCAAATATATAGAGCTTCCAGCCCCTCCGGATGTTGAACATCTGGTCCAACAGTGAAATACTTTTCAAGCATATGCAACAGCAGAGATCTCCAAAATCTCGATTTAGCGGATGAAATGATTAACATTTAGCATTGCTTTAAGGAACTGTGTAAAGTGTATAGGTAATAGTATTTAAAAGTCCGAAAACAGAAGAAATGGGAATGCCTATGAGGCAAGAGAGACACCGATGCGGCTCAAGTTGTATTCAACCGAACCAACCAGAGAATAGATAAATCTCCCGGTTGGCTTTCCATAAGCTGCGGGGACTATTTGAGAGAGCGCGGCCAGCAAAGAAAAAAAAGTCATTCAGAGAGATCTCATAGTCAATGTTCCTGGAATTTACCATGTGGTTGCTATAGGATTCCCTCGTCAAAAACCTACAATGCAATTTCTTACTGTTCCGGTTCGAGCCAGTTTACCACACCCATGATTGTGTATAGGATTTCGGTTTAACAACCTAAAATTCACATAGTATATTGTTCCAGCAAAGAAAGATAATCTTGAGGCAAGATTAAGGTTCGTCCTTGCACGACGTTCGGAAGCTGCGGGATCTTCGCCGTGCTTGTTGACTAAATATATACCGTAATTGGTGAAATATATAAGTCTCTTTTTTGACTGTTCTGCTGGCAGATGGATAGGAATGCGCGATTTTTTCGGCTGCCCGGATCCAATTAGGGGTACCCTGGTCGAGGCGGATGAACAAGCACGTCCCCATTATTACGGAGGGGCTATTTAAAGTTCTGCATCTGACCCCGCATTATTGCAACTTCCACCTCAACCGCATTTGATCCCAATTTCGACCTCTCCCTGATATCAATAGACATGACGTCTCCATTCTCGGGGATTTCTGCAACCGAGATCGCGAAATTCCGGGTGTGCGACAACTGCAGAATGTGAGTTTGTCGGGACTTCCTGCTGCTGGACTCATGAGGGTAACAAGGCGCAAAAAGCAAGAAGACAAGATGTAAGTGTGGCTGGCATTCTGACAGTTGCTCGCTGACGCTCATCTAATTTGTAAGGCGACATGAAGCGTCCAAGCTGCCACAGCTGTCGTATGCGTGGCCTGGGCTGTATCTATAGCCAACGGAGACGAAAGCCAGGTAGGGTCGATTCTACTGTGTCAAGCCAATCATTGACATGAAATGCACATAGGACCTCCCAAAAGGCGTTCACCTCTGAGACCTACTTTCGACGAAACCGAGCCACGCTCTCCACCGTGCGGACACGCCGCCACGTCAGGCTTCCCCGCAGTTGCGCCACCCAGCAACAGTCCATGCGCATCCGACTGCATGCCAGGGCTGAGCCCGGAGATTGAAGACCACTTGTACACCAAACATGCAATCCCATCTCAGAGAAATCAGCCTAAATATTCTGCAGACTGGACCTCTATTTCGATCACGTGCAACCGATCTACCCTCTGTTCCGTAAACCGCGATGCACCGCCTCTACCCTCCCACCACGCCTTAAGATGGCCGTCTTCGCCGTTTCGTCACGCTTCGCAGTCATCCCTCCCCCCTTCACGGCCGCCGACTTTGCCCAGCGCGCCGAGAGCTTTGGTAAAAGCACGAAGCTGAACATGGATGAGATTAAGGCTTCTTTCTTGCTGTCTGTGCACGCCATGTCCAACCCCCTGGACTGGAATGCCATTGCCGAGGTGGGACGGGTCATGCGGATGGCGGACCTCTACGATGCGCTGCGGGCTCAGCAGCGGGATGCATTCGTATTTGATGGCGCCGGAGGAGATTGGCCGGATGGTGATGCGTCTAACTGCGACGCAGAGGAGTGGAAGAGCGTCTGGTGGTCCATTTACTCACTGGACACATGCTGCAATACTCTAACGTACGTTTGACCCAAAATCCACAAGGAACCGCTTATGAAATGCTTTGTAGAGTCACTTCACCTGCAAGCCCAGCTCAGTCACCAGCAGGCAGAATCGAGCTGCCCTCGCTCTCCGCCTCCGATTTCACAGAATCGCTTCAAGCCAGCACAGAAGCCATTACAGGCGGGCCACATCCCCTCCCCTCCGCATCCAGCATCAAAAACTGGGAGATTATGAGTGACATCTTCACCCGGTACTCCTGTTGCAACCGGAACTTCTACCTTGGTGCATGCCATGTAATGCGCGCGGCCACCGAGTTGCGTTCGCGCATCCGGCTCGAACACAATCACTCTGTTCTGCAAGCTCTGCTACAGGACTTCGAGAGCGAGTGCACAGCTGCTGTGTTTGCGCTCCCCCCGTGGGTGTCCAATCCCGTGCGCAACTTTGCTGCTGGCGAAGAGGAGAAGGATCATCGAAGTCGGCTAGATACGCTGCTTTTGTTTCGTTGGTGAGCATCTCCACTCTTTCTGCACCGCAGCCACGAAAGCATGCTTACACCACTGCAGCGCTTCCATGCTGGTGACTGTTGTCAATGCGCAGGTGAGCCTACGCGCCTCTTCGCCGCCGGATGGCGCCAGTGTGGCCCAAACGCACTGGCAGCGCGTCTTGTCCAGAGCAGGCGAAGTGGTTCAGGTGGTGCAGAATTGGAGGCCGGAATACTTCGACTGCGTCGACCCGATGTGCTCGTATATCGTATACCTCGCCGCCGCAACCCTCGTTATAGATTGCCAGATACAGCGCTCGGACGCGGTGGAATCTGTCCAGTCACATTCTTCGGGACACTTGGATCTCTTGGCGTTGTTCCTGGGTCGTGTTGGACGATACTGGGAGATAGGGCGCTTCCTCGGGGGTATGTTGCATCATTAATCAGCCAGCTATGTCCTCTCCGTTGTTTCTAACTTGAAACAGATTCGCTCCGTGATCTGAAGCAGGGTAATTTACTTACGCCGACGTATGAGGCGGCTATCAACCTCATGTCACAATTCACACACCCGATGAGTAATCCAGCTCTGAGCGGTGGTGGAAGGGCAGATCAGAGCAACCAGTCTCCCGTTAACAATAGCTTCCTGAATGACTTCGAATTTGGGGCACTGGTGGGGAATACGGAGCTGGACAGCAATTTCCTCGGAGCTCTGGATCTCAATGGCGAGTTTGTCTCTGACTGGAGGCACGGCATCGTTTTCTAAATTATAATCCAATTGCTACATTAATGTTAGCTCAGAGATGTTACAATACCGAGAAAAACTTAAAATCCGTCCATTGCGCCATCCATGATGCTCTTTCGACCAGGTCTCACTGCCCCACCAAACGCTCCTTCGCGTTATTGAGTTGTTCGTGTAGTTGATCCAACGTATGTGCCTCCGAGAATACAATCAAGTCCGAGCGTACCAGTGCGTATTTTGTTTCATGCTGGAACCGCCTTCGAAAAGATGCCACGTCATAACCTGGGAGGGAAGGAAGTCCGGCTTTCGTTACATCTTCAAGGGTAGCGGGAGCAAACCTTGCGGCGGATAAGGATGATGGAGGAGAAAGAAGCGCTATGTCGTCGCAGAGTTCCACCGCCTCGCTGGCCAACAAGTACGAAGGTAGATTCAAAGACATGAGAGTCTCGTCGATGGCCACGGCTCCCTTTTCAGAGGAGCTGTGGAGGATCAATAAGGTAAGCACAGCCTCAGTTCCCCAGAAGAGGTAGTCTGAAAGCTGTATTGCCCCGTCCGATGATCTGACATAGATCTGAGCAACCTTCAGGCCGCCACGGCAATTGGGCAAAAAGTAGCCATTATCGACACCCTTGATGCCAACTGCATCTGTTAAGATCCTTCGAGCCAAGGCGTCTCGTAAGAAAGGCACGTATTCCAGGATTCCGCTGACGAGATTCGTCACTGCGGCGAGAAGGGGTGATTTGTTCAGCAAAAAGCGCCCCATCTGCATGGTCTCTGTGATGGCTTGATCAACGCCTTCACGCCGCTCTCGTGCCCAGGTGCTGAGTAAATCGTGGGCTCGTGGCGACAGTTCTGCGCGCGCTGTGTGGTTGCACAGTAGTGCAAGGCGCCAGGACAACGAGAATGCGTCCCGCATACCGCTGGCCATTCCCTGAGCACCAAAGGGAGGAAAGACGTGGGCTGCATCGCCAATCAGGATGATTCGATTGTGGAACCACTGATTGACTACCTTGTGGACGAAGCTATTTCTGGTCAACCCGAGCATATTTAGAGTTGGGCGCAGGATGAAAGCACTTACTGTGCGGGAGCACACCGGATGATATTGACACAGTCCCATGGAAACTGTACCGGACCGGGGGGAGTCTTGCCGTTTCGTCTTGGACCATCCTCAGAAAAATAATTCCATATATGGCCTGGGGTACACTCACCTGAGTCGCTCCCTTTGAAGAGTCAAATGTGGACGCATCTGCTCCTCTAAATGCTGTTGGAGATCATCAGGTTTGAAGCCTGCAGGTAGCTCATACTCAAATCTTTTGTGAATTATTAGCTACTGTTCTTCCAATCGCTTCCGGGGAACATCATTTACCTCCAGTACCTGTCATTAACAGGGCCGAATCTTCCAGTAGCAACAGGCATTGTCGGGTGGTTGCAGAAACTGTTGGCCGATCAGCTCCAGCTCGAGAAGGAAAGCACAACGAAGGCTCTGCGTACTGGAAACCCTCCGGCCAAAACAAGTCCCACAACTCTTCAGGCTTATATCCAAGACTCCATAACGGGAAGTCCGGATGCGATGTCGGAGTCGGTAGCGTGACGTGCAGATTCGCTGCTATCCACTCCGCATCATAGTGTATCCTGCCCTTTCGTGAGCCAGCTACAACCAGAACGCCAGATATAGGATTTCATACAATCCTGGTATCTGCTCTATACCCTTCGCCTCGAGGTATTCTTTACGCACAAAGCCACGCTTGCCATCAGCGCCTACCAGATAAGCGCTTTTTAAACGGGCCTCGGTCCCATCCGGCCGAGTGTACGACACAACAACGCCATCGTCTACCTCAAGGATCGATGTCACTGTGCATTGCAGCCGCAACTCGGCGTATGTAGACAACCGGACCTGCTCACGTAACGCTCGCTCTGGAAAGGTTCAGCTTAGGGGCCATTTTCAGATCTAATGTTGGAACTTACCCAAACCCGGCTGTAGGACAACGCTTGATGGCTGGTGCACCTGCTCAAGCCAGTCGCGATGTTGATTCAAGGTGAAGAACGGCTTAGTCGTCCAAGCACCGGAGTGGTAATTCACGGCGACCAATTCTGAGAGCGGTTATTAGTTCCTCATTGTCATGAAGGGGAAAGTAAAAAATCTTGCCCTGCCCAAATTCATTTTGTCTGCTGTGATCGATTCCGAGGAATTCGAGTATGCGGAAGACGTCGCCGGCAAACGCAATGGCGCGCGGGTCTTCGCATATATCCAGGTTCTTCTCAAGGATTATTGACTGTGTTGTGGAGATTTTTGCAGTCAGTTATAATAATAGCGGTAATAGGTTCGATCGTGCTGACTTTGATTTTCCAATTGGAGAGCGCGGTGGCGAGAGCAAGACCAGCCGGGCCGGCTCCGACGATGACGACTGTAGTTTCTTCCATTATTGCTTGATAATCACAACAGGACGGGCATTTCCTTCCTCTTAGTACTTCAAGCGTTAACTTTAATAGGTCCAGGCTATCCACTCCGCTTGTATCCGATTCCGTAGGAGAAACACTACGGTGGAACGGTGTTCTAAGTTTGGGCCGGTCCTGTGTTCCTCCGACACAAGTGCGGGGCCCGGAGGAACATCCATGCCCACGATTTCCGAGCGGAAAAGTCAACCAATTAAAGTTGTTCGCAAAGTATTGTTTTGCCTCTTCCTCGTGTTTCCGGTGCTGGTCCTGTCAAAGAAGAACGAAGCCCAGTGCCTCGGCAACAGTTCCTCCACGGTTCCTCCGCGGATCCTCCGCGGATCCTTCGCGGATCGGAAGAGCCAGTAGTGTTGTTCCGCCAGATGATCAGCAGTAGAGCGAATGGATATCGGTACTTTGGATAATTGCAGTAAAGCTGAGAATATGTGAACATCAATAAATTGCTCCGAACCCACCGGTGGAGTCATTTCAAATCCAGAAACATCACCATTCGAACTATCCATTGTCCAGACGAACATCTTCACTATGGCGGCTACGCGTCTCCCTGAGATCCACAACAACCCCTCCAAAATCCAGCTCGAGCGCCTATCGCATGTCGACTTTGCGCATGCAGACCTGGCCAAATTTCAGGCGTTTGCCAAACATTTCGGCCTGATCGAGGCCTGGCGCGATGAGGACATAGTCGTGTACCGCGGCTATGGCAAAGATCCGTATTGCTACGTGGCTCGCCAGTCTACCACAGGCACCTCCACATTCGGTGGTGGTTCCTGGCTTGCTCAGACGCAGGCCGACTTCGACAAGGCCGCCGCCCTGGAGGGAGCGGTAGTAACGGATCTATCCCCATTCCCTGGTGGAGGTCGCAGAGTCACCTTGAAGACGCCGTCCGGCTTCCTCATACATGTGGTTTACGGCCAGGAGGAGAGGCCGGATGAGGCTTCCGTGCCATCTGCGCAGGTCGAAGAGTTTGGGCCGCTTAATGGCAGCTTTCACAAACAGAGACTAGGTGAGTTTGTGGGACCGCCGTAATCTGCAGCGAGTGACTTCTAATTGGATTTTCAGGCAAATTTCAGCGTTTCCATGAGGGGCCCGCAATGGTCCACAAGCTCGGCCACTACGGATTCCACGTTTCCAAATGGGAAGACGAGGTACGGTGGTACACGGACAATTTCAACTTCGTCCCCTCAAACGTGGAATACCACCCGGAGAATGAGGATCTTGATGTCATTACATTCATGCATCTTGACCTGGGGGAACGCTTCTCGGACCATCACTCGTTCTTCCTTGCCCGTGCTACGCCTGAAAGGACGGATGCTCTGCACCACATATCTTTTGAGGTAGAGGACTTCGATACCCAGCTTCTTGGTCATTATTGGTTGGCGAAGCATGGCTACGAGTCTGTTTGGGGTGTTGGCAGACATATTCTCGGCTCGCAGATCTTTGACTATTGGCGGGACACGAGTGGATTCTTGGTCGAGCATTACGCTGATGGGGATCTGGTCAACGTGCATTCGGGCACGAAAAGGTCCAAAGCAGGCCCGCTGGCCGTTTGGGGCCCAGAAATGCCGAAAAACATGTGAAATATGACGGGCAGCACTCTAGTTATACTTTTTCCATTGCTTGTTCGATTACCTTTGTTTGCTTTTGTTGTTTCCACCACGGCATTGCTTTCTTCCCAATTAAGTGTAAATCAGCTTGGTTGGCAATGGTATATTACCACCACTCGTCGAATTCACCAATCGATATCCTTTCGCATTGTCAAACTACTTTCTCCCGCATTTAACAGAGCAACCTTGCCAAAAGTTGAAGATGGTACCCGATATTAAAGAAATGTAATATGATATGTTAGTCGGCACACCTTATATGGTTCAAGATATTTCTTTCGCAATTATCTAGCAACTAGATCAATGTGTAGGGCGACTTCGGCAGACCATCAGGTAGAAAGTCTCCCAGCTATCTTTTTCGTCGGCGTCCTCGGGCATGTTCTCCTGCGGCTTCTTAGGCCAGCCCTTGCCTTCAATTGCAGGTTAGCTGTGCAGCCAATAGATAGGCTAGGATAAGGAACTCAATTACATGCTATAGGACGTGCTGGAGGATTGCTCCGACGAAAGCAAGTCAACAGCACGGTCCTCGGAGGATCTTGGAGAAGATCCTCCGCGCTTCCGGAGCAACTCCCACATCTTCTTAGAAACGAGTCCCGCGCTCCGGCCCAGACCCTTGGCTTTGCTGCTTCGGAGCAAATATCACGCCGACTCGGATGGATTGATGGTTGCGAGATACCTGATGACTACTCATGGATACCTGTTTCTGCTCAATTTATATAGGCCTTGCGAGCACATGGCAAATTGCGCCACTAAAACCTGGAAAATTATTTCTCGTTTGCAAAAAGAAAAGAACTACCGACCTTCATCACAATGACTTCTTGGAATTATCTGATTCGCTTCAAGGCGACTGATGGGAAGATTTATTTCGCTTCAATTGATGCACCAAAGAAGACCTCCGAATTAGCGCACCTTTCCGTGACTGGGTTCCCCTCCTTTGAGGATCTTCAAAATCAAACGAAGGAGCAACCAGTCACTGTAAAAGAGGTAAGGACTGATACGATGGTTGAATTTTGCCTTGAGTTCTCATCTTCTCATCCTGTTATGCTGACCAAGTTCGTGTCAAATCTTACAGGTGCTGGCGCCAGTACCATACAATGACATGGAAATCATCTGCATCGGAGTGAATTATCGCGAACATGCAGAGGAGGCAAGCGTAAGGCACCCCTTCAGATTCTCCGATGCCTCCGTGACGCCGTCCTTCGAATGTCATTTTGCTGATGCATTTCTACATGCCCAAATTTGTAGCTTACGATCCCGCTTGATCCTGTGATGTGGTACAAGCCCAAGAGGGCGCTTGCCGGACCTGGGAGTATCCCCATTCCGAAATGTGCTGCGGAAGCCTTTCTCGACTTTGAGGTATGGCTTTTTCTTCTGAATTCTGCCTGTCTTCACCTTTTCATGACACAATCATTGTTCCAAGGGACACTGAAACATGACTGACGGACTTTGCAGGGAGAGCTGACAGTCGTTACATCCAAAGATGCTCGCGACGTGAGCGTCGAGGATGCCCCAAACTACATTCTGGGGTATACTGTTGGCAACGACTTGACTGCACGAATGTATCAGGACCCGAAGCGCGCTGGGGGACAGTTCACTCGGTGCAAAGCCTTCGATAAGTTTGCTCCGATCGGTCCAATCCTCACCAGTCCGGCCGTCATCGGCAGTGTGGATGAACAGCGAATCACGACCAAAGTCAACGGAAAGGTTTTCCAGAACAGCACATGCAATCTGATTCATGGTCCGGCTGCCTTGATCAGTTTTCTCTCTCGCGGTAAGACTATCCATGATTGATAACCTTAATATCCTTAGTTCGTTCGACTGATACACCGGGCGTGGCAGGTACAACTCTACCCGCAGGATCTGTGATCTTGACTGGCTCTCCCCCTGGCATTGGATACTTCCAGGACCCAAAGTACAGCCTCAAGAATGGAGACGTTGTAGAGATTGAAATATCCTCAATTGGTGTCCTGGAGAATACTGTAGTGTTCGAGTAGCCGTCTGTGGGCCGCCAGGGATTTGTGATGAAAGGCGCCAACTGTAAAAAATGCACTGCTGCTATCATAGATGCGTTGGATCCAGCTGGAGGAAGGCCGAGCCTGAGGGGGGAGTGAGTTGGATTTGGAGAGCAGGATTTACGGAGGCACTAGCAAACGTCCCTAATAAATGATTGTAAATTCACTTGCTCTTGTTAAAACTGGCAACCTTTGTCGGTAATTGACACTAATTTATCAATGTTTATCCATCCATTTTGGGAAGCGGATCAACAGAACAGACTTTCTTTAATGCTAGCAGTGAGATCCTGGCGGTTCTAAGATGTGTACATGTATGTTCATGCAGCCGTGGTCTTTCGGGTCGAGAAGAACATGTAATTGATCAACGAGAATCTTCACCTCTGGCCAACTTAATTGAAGCCACATCCAAAGTCGAAGCTCGTCGATGGACTCTATGCACGGCTGTTAATGCAGATAGAGGAGAGCGATGGCTTTACATACCTATCAGTTTAGATGCTATTGGCCACCACCTGGAAAACCGACAGAGCGACGTATAGATGGTGTCGACGGCAGTCTCCAAGCGGCGATTTCCAAGTTCGGAGGTGGTGAGCTCCAAAGGGGTCGACATAGCATGGATCAAGAGTATCGTGCCGGCATACCAGGCTAAATAGCTGATGATTGGGCTGACAACTTCGTAGTAGGATTCATCCCAGTGCTTGAAGATGGAACTAATATCCTCGGCATATCTCACGCAGTTCTGCCATCTTTGAATGTCAAGTTCCTCGGGATCGTCGTGATCCATTTCAAATATGGGGAGTTCACTTTGAAGGCGCAGCCTGTCGCGAAAAGACATTGTTAACCAGAAGCGAGGGGTCCAAATCAGATGCGGAGCCTTACACATTGAATTGCAATAGCATCTCAAGTCGCCTCCGGTGCTGGTGCGGTGTTTCTTCCGGCTCCATCCTGCGAGCTGGGCCGTGAAACCACCCCGGTAACGAGCTCTGTATAAGATGACAGGCAGAGGCAATATTACTGAGCTGGTCGCGATGTTCAGTCCTAGAATTGAGTCCCAAGAGGCAGCGGAGAACATTTGATTGTCGCGTCAGAGCAGTGAGGCGAATGTAGATCCTTTCGCAGTCAACATCTTGATCCGGCCCGTTGTGCCTCAGGACTTGCTCGAATCCCCGAGGACCAGTCTGTAAGCGTTCTTTAGCCGAGGGGCGTAACGAATCTGCAGTGAAATCTTCGATGGAGGTGGATGGGAGGAATGTGCAGATAAGGTCGTCGTTGATCCCCAGCTGAGTGAGCGCGATTCCGTTGAAAATAGCGTCGAGTTTGTAGACCGTCCACCAAACAAAGCGACATTCTTCCCGCTCGTCTTCTGTCATGTCACATTTCATCTTCGGGCTGTCTATTTGGTGTATACCGCAGCCGATCGCCGTCCGAGTCATACGTCCTGCCTGGGACCAAGCTTCGTGGCCCGGAAATTGTATATATTCGTAGACGGTAAGAAGGCACTCCTTCTTTGCGGCGTTCAGATCAATCGTGCCAGGCCTTGTTGAAGTCTTTGTCTCACACCAGGGCTCGGACTGGGACAAAATGGCTTGCCAATGGTGGTAGTCCCTGTGCTGAGCTAGCCTTGTGTTCGGAGAGAATCTGGCCGCGAGGGCTAGCATAACAGCCAGAAGGTCTCTTGGAATTCTACCGCAGATGTTATCTTGATAGAACACCCGCTCGCGAAAAAGTGGAAACATTGGTTGAATATGGGAAAAGTACAAGGCAAAGCTTGAAAGGATTAGCAGTGCCGCATTTGAAGGGGGAAGACTTACAGTTGGTCCAAGTCCGCCTGGTCGACAGTGCTCTTTTCTGTTCGTATTGTCCAGTTCCAATCACTAAAGCCCGGGAGCATTGGGCTTATCCTATCCATGTACGGCATTATTGGATTGGGAAAAAGGCTCGGTAGCCCAGGAGTGCCTTCCGTAGCACTTGAATTGTCCGAAGCAACCACATCCGGTGCGATGGTCTCCGTACCAAATCCACCCTCATGATGACGGACTTGAGGTTGTGTGATCGGAGCGTTATTGGAACAAATCATCGACTCCAAGTTGGCTGCGAATGCATCAGCGTACTCGGATCCAGCCATGCCTTAGCTTCCCAATCGACAATCAGACATACCGATGCGGGAGAGCAGTGCACATCGCCGACGACTCTTTGTTCCCTTCTGTGGGCCGGGTTTTCGACGCCTACCGCTATAAACGCATTCGAGTTTGTGGTTACGACAGTTGGAGCATGAGGGTTTCTCCAAAGTACCTTTCGAATGAGCATGTAACGCTTGACATAATTCAGGGACGTACATTTTCTCTTCACCCTTTAAGCAGACAACATTGCCATGTCAATAAATGACAGTCTGAGAACAGGGCTTGAGGAAAACCGTACCTTCTGCAGTTCTCACAAGCCCGATCCGGCTTGACACTTCCGGTGGTTTCCGTCTGCATCGACAGGGCCCTTGGAGTGGTGGAGATACTGGATAGGTCTGATGGATTTTCGGCTGCGGGTGATGCTTTTAATACCTCTAAATCAGCATCTATGCCCGTTTTGAGAGTTTTGGTGCTATTTCCGTTGCATATGATGGTTGTGTCATGAGAGTGGTGGTCGCTGCAGGACACCTTAAATAATACGAGATGGAGAAGACTATCGGGCCGGGCACCGCTGCTCCGTGCTCTCTAGCCCCGCACGCCTTTCCCGAGCAACTACAGGGGTTGCCCAGTCAATAGAACTTAGCCACACCGGTCACACAACATGATGCAGACAGCGCTGTAATCCATGTCGCTTCAGTCCTCCTGGAAGGGCTCTTCCTGGCCAAGGAGTGATGCGAGACAATTAAGAGGGTGCACGAAAGCTAACTTACATCGTTTAAACGCCAGATCTTAACGGCAATCCGCTAATCAGAGCCTGTGGCGAACCCACAAAGACAGGGACAGCAGCACTCAATTGGAGGACTACAAACTTCTGAATGACGTGGAGTAGCTCAAAGTCCCTTGGACATGCCCCTGGCTTCCATTACGAGCAGCACATGATCTGCATTTGACCGGAATACGTGGACTTTTCGGCCTCCAATAGGATACTTTGCTTACGAGCCGCGAGAAACCGGTGATATCCGGATCCGCCTCACTTTTTTCGTCTTTGCGTGGTATTCAGTTCTGCGAGTTATGTTGAAGTATAGTGGGTGCACGGCGGTCTGAAAAGAGATATCCAATTCCTTCTACCTACAGCCATACGCACAAAGGATACAGGTGTGTGTGTGGATCACGTGCTGAGTAAGCTGAGTGATGAACCCGATACTAGCAGTAGCTCTGAACATTTTGCGTTCAGATAATACGCTTTTAGACCTTCCTCTCCGTAACTCTGACCATGAAGTTCTTTTGCTTTACAAACCAAGCGTTGTGCAATTGCTGCTCTGCGTACGGATCATCGAGGTGGAAGTCAAATTTTCGAACCAGCTGTGGGATCAACTTTGACATCTCCATCATGCTGATGTTTTTGCCTATGCATGTCCTCGATCCGTGGCCGAACTGGTGTTTCTTTTGCATCAATAGGAGAATTCACTACAAGATGGATAGAAGAGGGGTTTTATTTCTGTTCGTTTTACTCACGGGAAGAAAGTATGCTCCCATCTTATGCACCGTCTCCTTATCAGCGAGCCAGCGTTCCGGCCTGAACAGATCGGCATCGTCTCCAAAAATGTCTTTGTTGTAATGAGCCACCCATGAATTAATTCCCAAAACAGTCTATTTTGTTGCTTCATTAGCTTCCCTGGTGCCAGAGAAACGAAAGTTCCCAAGCATTGGCACTCACCCCTTCAGGGAAGAATCGTTCGGCGATTCTGACGCCTCCTTCTGGCACGACCCTTCCCAACGGAAGGCCAGTTGCAGGATGTGTTCTAAGGCCCTCCTGAATTACTGCTTGAAGGTAAGGCATCTTCTGGGCGTCGGCAAACGTGACGGGATCTGAAATCTCGCCCTTTGCAAGTTTTTCGTCGACTTCAGTGCGTAGCTTTGGGAAAGGAAGTGTCAGCCATTGTTGACTCTGCAAAAGTCGGATACGCCGTACCTTTTCCATGGCCTCTGGGTTCTTAATCAGACCCCACATAATCCCACTGAGACTGATGCTTGTCGTATCGCTGCCCGCTACGACGTTGGCACTACATGTCATCAGAACATCCTCCATTCCGAAGTTTTGCGGTTGTTCCTCGTGCAGGCGAAGCACCTTCGTCAAGAAGTCGTCGCTCTCTGGTCCCTTCTCCGTTTTGTTGCTTTCCACGCGCTCTTGTATATTTTTGTTCGCAAAGGCAAATGCTTGCGGAAGCCCAGCATTTGCGGATGAGCGAGTCAGTTTGCAAAGGATCGGATGGATCTCCGAATAGATCCCAACATTAGCCATGTATTTCAAGAATCCATCCAGTCCGCGAATAAGGCCAAAGGGATCTTCTCCCTTGTCAAGGAAACCGAATCGTTTTGCGACCTGCACATTGACATGTTCAGTCGAAAATTAACCCTTTCCGTTCATACACGTACGGTAATTGCGCCGATAACATCAAAAGCGTAGCACTGAAGCCACCACTGCAGGTCGATTGCTCTCCCGGATCTAGAAAAAGTCAGCGAAGCAGAAGGTGAGAGATGCTCAGCGCCTTACCGCACAATCTCGCGGAACTTTTCTTCAACCAATCCAACACAGTCGTTCACTGCCTCTTCCATCTTCAACAACGACGACATCGAATACAAGGACGCTACTTTGCGTCTATTCGCAGCGTGTCTCTTAGGGTCTCTATCCGTAAACAAGTCTCTCGCAACGGCATCGAGGTTCCGACTGGCATCGTACCACGGACCTTTCGTGAAGGCAGTACCGTGGCCGTAGATGGGCTTGACTGCGGACGGATCGTCGATGGAGTAGTCGTAAGGAGTGATGCGGACAACAGGCCCTTTAAAGTGTGAGTACAGCCTTACCGAGATTTCCAAGGTTGCTCTTCGAGTTTATGTCATACCGTATTTGCGATGCAATTCGATGTTGGTTTTCTGGAAGTCGCCACGCCAAACTTTCCAGAGGTACCA
This sequence comes from Lasiodiplodia sp. KE8368, assembly GCA_023087525.1. Lineage (NCBI taxonomy): Eukaryota > Fungi > Ascomycota > Dothideomycetes > Botryosphaeriales > Botryosphaeriaceae > Lasiodiplodia > Lasiodiplodia sp. KE8368. Next base: position 138,048 of record JAJMYN010000071.1, on the reverse strand, counting down.
GAGCCTAGTAAAGCGAGCAAGGAAAGGCCCGGGCACGGAGCGGAGCGGAGAGAATAGTGCGCGAATCAATGAGCGAACACAAAGAACCACTGCAACGCAAGCAATGAAGACAAGTGCATGGGAGTGGGTAGTGATCCCCGGTAGCTCATTGATGAAAACCATAATGTCAGACTGGTGGGGTTTCGAAGCTCGGGCAGGGAATTCAGATGTATTTGTCTTGAAGCAAACCTTAGCAAATTTACTGCGGTTGCATCGCAGACCTTGAGTTCGGCAGTTTTCAGTGCAAGAAGCCAATATCTGGCACCGAATTTATAATGTGAAACATTAATGCCGGGTGAGGCTATGCGTCGGGTGCGGCGAATCTTGAGGACGATGCGCGGCGGGGTTAAGTGGGTCTAGCTTAACAATGCTAAGACTGCGGAACAACTAAGATATCCCGCCGCCGAGAAAAGGGGCCCAAGCTGGAGCGCTTTCCCCAGCCTTGTCGGATATGCAAAGCTCGGCTGCGTCGAAATATAAATGTGTAAACTTTCCTAGATACAGCTACTTATCTGCAATTATCAAACACAGTCACACAGCACCATCATAGCACTGAACTCATCACCATGGAAACGTCTCCGTCCTCAGGTATTTCTATCCTCATCTGCGGAGGCGGGCTTGCCGGACTTGCTTGCGCAATTGAAAGCTACCGCAAGGGACACAAAGTGCGGGTTCTTGAGTGGCGACCTGACTTCAATGAACATGGTATGTGGAGCTTTTGGATGGCGAAAAATCATTGATTGCTAATATGAATTAGGAGGGATGATCAACATCGGATCGAGCGCGTTGCGCACGCCTGAAAAGTGGCCCGGTTTCCTTGAAGAAGCAAGAAAGCATTGTTACAAGCCCACATGCCGGTTCTACAGGTACAACGGTGACTTTATGGGCGAATTTATCACTGGTGAGCCCGGGTATCCATCTCTACCAACTACTCGTGGAGTGCTCCAACGTGACCTCTACGCGTACGCAACGGAATTGGGGATTCAAGTCGAATTTAGCATCCGCGTCGTGGAGTACCGCGAGACGCACGACAAAGGAAGTGTGGTTACTTCTGATGGGCGCGAGATTGAGGCCGATCTTGTTATTGCTGCAGACGGCGTAGGATCGACATCCTGGAGTCTTGTGACCGGCCGCAATGATCCGCCAGCCAGCAGTGGCTACGCCATCTATCGAGCCACCGTCCCTATTGCGGTTGCTCTGCAGAATTCGATTATCGCAAAGGAATTAGAGGGAACCAAGACCCGCATCTCCCTTTACCTAGGTCCTGATGTTCACGTCGTAGTCGGGAAGACCGAGACGGACGTCAGTTGGTACATAACTTTCAAGGTATACTAAAGAAATTCTCCATAATTGGCAAGTACTTCACTGACTGTAGGCTAGGGTGATTTGTCGAAAGATCAGGGCCCCACTGCGCCGGTGGATGAGGCTTTAAAGCACATACAGGGCTGGACACCCTTCCTTACGGAGCTTGTCAAGCTCACTCCGGAAAAGACTGCTCTTATTTGGAGGATTCTGTGGCGTAACCCGCAATCTCAGTGGTACTCGCCTCAGGGCCGAGTTCTTCAAATCGGAGATGCGGCTCACGCATTTCTCCCAACTTCTAACAGTGGCGCAACCATGGCTTGGGAAGATGCCTTCTCTATCGTCGCGTGTCTTGATATCAGCGGGAAGAGCAACATTCCAGAGGCTGTTAAAGTCCATACTCTGCTCAGGTTCGCCAAATTCGCTATTCTACTACGACGTGCGGCAGTGTTGGCTGACAAAGAGACTACTCAGATTCGAGCGCACAGCTTGTGCCCAAAAGACCGGGTTCAAAAATCGGGAGCGCTGGCATAAAAAGGAGTGGGACCTGAATGGAGATCAGTCAGAAGTTGGGCAGATTGTGGGAAAGTGGCTTTTCAAACACGATGCGGAGCAGTATGCTTACGAGAACTACGAAAAGGCAGCAGACAGCCTAGAGAAAGGAACGCCATTTGAGAACACAAACTCGGTTCCTGGGTACACATATGAGCCTTGGGATATCGTCCAGCTTACTGAAGCCTCCCAGCGAGGCGAGACCATCCAAGATGAGGGCGACTGGTCCTAGGTAATGGATTGAGAATCGCGAGCAGAGGTTGAATTTTCCTTAGTGTACATACTCTCGCTTTTTATTTACTTTTCGATGTCGACAGAGAGACCCAAATAGAAAACTGTTGAATAGTGCGAGAAAAAGGAACAACCGATTTGCTATCCTCAATTGAGAGATAATTCCTACTGAAGCCAAGTGTCTCTTTAGGCGTTGCTTGGTTAGAGAGCTACTGCATATAATGATCTCATCTGCATCGGGGCTGACTGTTGGCCGACAATATTCGCAATGTTCGAGCGAGACGAGCCAGCCGTGAAGAGCCTCAACTGGGAGGATAGATGGAGAACTTGTCTGCTCGAGGGCTGGATCCAGTATTCAGGTACACCATCGCAAGGTTTATATTTTTCAGTCTGGGAAGGTGACTTCGTGGGTAGATGAATGCCCATTTATTGTCTTGCACGCTATAGATTCAACGTAATTACAACGCCGGATCCAGCATGCCGAGTTGCCGAGGTCTCGGGCAAGTTACGAGAGCGGCTAAGTCTGTCGCAGAAGCGGGGACGGGTCGGGCGGAGCGGAGGAATTGATCTGGAGGATCTTCGCGGAGGAACCCCGTCGGACGTAAATACCCGAACCCGGCTATCGACGGAAAGGCAACCCCTCGTCTCGTTGAAAGTATCCATAAATATACCTATGCCTAGCACTGTAAAGCATACTTGGCCAACTCTTAATTTTTTGCCATATGAAAACAGCCATGTCTCCTTCCGTCTTGAGCGATCCCACATCCTTGGTGTTGTACCTAGTTGTAGGCATATTGCTCTCCACAACTCTCTCGTTCCTCCATGCCGCCGTCCATCCCAAGCTGCGCAAAATCAAGGGCCCACGCTTGGCAGCCGTCACAAATTTGTGGAGGCTAGCTAAACTTTCCCATGGCAACGCGCCGGAATTCTTTCGAGGACTTCACGATGAGTACGGTAAAATCGTTCGGATTGGGCCAAACCACGTCTCGATCGCAGAACCGGAGGTCATACAAAGGATCTACGGCATCGGAAGCAGCTATCTCAAGGTAGGCAACCGTACTACACTAATTATTACGAGCTAACGGGCCACCTCAGTCGAACTTCTATGACGCCTTCGACACTCCATACGACGGTAAAGCCATGACCAGCATGTTCTCAACACGGTCGCCAGCAGAGCACAAGCACCTAAAGACGGCCGTCGCCTCCAAGTTCTCCTTGACGTCACTACGGAATATGGAGCCATTCGTTGACGAGTGTTCGGACATCTTTCTGGACGCCATGCGAGACCTGGCCGGCACACCCGTCAACCTCGGAGAGTGGCTGCAATGGTATGCATTCGACGTCATCGGGGCCATCACATTCCGACAACGCTTCGGTTTCATGGAGAAGCGCCAGGACGTGGAAAACATGATTTCCGGCATAGAAACGGGACTGTGGTACGGAGCACTCGTCGGTCAGGTCCCGGGGCTTCATGCGCTCCTGCTTGGCCAGCAGTGGGTGATGAACCTGCTGGACCGAGTCCCTGCTCTTCGAGCGGTTCATCCCATTCCAAAGATTACCAGGGTAAGTGGATCTGACTTCTGCGTCGGATATGATCATTGACACCGTACCTCAGGTTCTCAAGGACGCCATGGAGAAATATGATGGAGAATCCGGTGATGGTGGGGCACAGGATTTTCTAGCCCAGTTTCGAAGAGAGCAGGTCAAGAACGAAGCCCGAATGAGCGAGAGAGACCTGGTCAACCACCTAATGAACAATTTGCAAGTTCTCTTGCTTAGCAACCCCTTATATTTCATCTCTGACTAGGACGCAGGCTCGCTGGAAGCGATACCACAGCTATCTCACTAAGAGCTATATTATATTACATTATTAAAACACCAAAGGCTCATCAGAAACTACTCGCAGAGCTCGCAGAAGCCGAACAAGATGGGAGAATCTCGGACAAGATTACTCTAGAGGAGTCCCTGAAGCTTCCCTATCTGTGAGTAGATCCTTTACTACGTTTACATGTATTCTTGAGCGTCTACTCACCGTCTCAACTAGGCAAGCTGTGATGAAAGAGGCCATGCGCATGCACCCTGGAGTTGGGTTTCCCCTAGAGCGAGTCGTACCGGCGCAGGGCGACACGCTCTGTGACATTGATATTCCGGGAGGTACGGTTGTCGGCATGAACGCATGGGTTATCCACCACGACCGCACCGTCTTCGGGGACGACGCCGACACCTTCCGCCCTGAACGGTGGCTTGAGGCAACTCCTGAGCAGCTAAGATTGATGGAACGTTGTTTCCTTTCCGTGAGTAGCAACATTACCAACTCGTCTACGGGCTAGTGAGCTAATCAGGCTCTATCGCCAGTTTGGTGCTGGTTCGCGAACCTGCATAGGAAAGAACATTTCCATTATGGAAATGGGAAAACTCGTACCGCGGATTTTACGGGCCTTTGATATTGAATGGGCTTCCACGGCGGACGACTGGACCGTGGAAACGTTCTGGTTTAGCAAGCAAACCAACTTCATTGCTCGCTTTAAACAACGATGAAATTGATGAGAGAGCGACGGTCGAGGTGACGGACAGAATTGGGATTTGAAGAATACGACTGCAAATTCGATGCTGAGAATCCCAGCCTGTAGTATGCTTCACTTAGATGAATTTGTTGAAGACCTTGAGCTGCGCCGCCGATACTGTGATGGTGTACATTCCTTGATCGATTCTCCCCTGCCAGCTGCGTAATATTGGACACTAACCCTTTCATCTTCTCTACAGATCCAGACAGAAGTATTAATCCGACTTGAGTCACTTGTTTCAAGTTCGAAGCCGTGTTTGCCAATCCATCTCCGTCTCCCAACACTCTCTGCATGGGCCTGCGCCATCTCTCAACGCGCCTGTAGTTGAGCGCAACAGTATTCGTTTGCTCTCTACATCCGCTTGGTTGACTCTTCTGCCCGTATTATAGAGTTGAGAAAACTCGTCCCACGGATCTTACTGGCCTGTAATATGGGTCAGAATGTTACAGCCCCAACGCTCAGACGAGGCATTCGTCCGTGAACCTCATCAACGGTCTATAGAAACTATCTAACATCTTCAACAATGACACGGGTTCGTTCAAAAACCAGAGAAGTGTCCAGCGACTCACCATCATCCCGCTGCTTTGCGCTGGGTTTGACTGCTCCATGCTTCTGGAAAACCACGAGAAGCCCGATCCAAATGGCCTCAAGGACGACTACGAGACCGTCACCACATAACAAACGTCTAAATAGACGTAACAACGCCGAACAGAAGTAAAGGTTTGAGGTAGAATAGCTTGCATTATTATGGAAGTCTACTATTCTCTACCGTTTACAAGGCTGCCGGAATGGGCACGGGCCCGGTAGGAGGATACTTCGAAGGGATCCAGCCCTGATGGGCGGTCCTCACGCCCCATTCAACAGGGTAATCTATCTTGGTATGCATCACAGTCCAATTCGCCCATAACAGATGATCACCTTCCTCAGCCGGCCCGACCCAGATGTACTCCGGCCTGATGATGCGGGACTGTATGTCTGCCAGGAACTTGCGCACCTCGACGATGTCGTCGATCACTGTAGGCTTCTCGTTGGGCCCGTGCCGAATGAACAGCCTCCGGACGCAGTTCTGCTGCACCTGGAATGCCTTCTCGCCCGTGACCGGGTTAACGATGACCATCGGGTACTAATGGAAGAGCTTGATTTTAGCCACTGTGTTTTTTGGGAGAGACCTTTTGTCGTCGTACCGTCTTTTGCCACTCAGGCATCCTCGGGGTCATCTTCTCCATAGTCTCATCCGGTAGTTCAAGCCCCTCATTTGCGTTTCCCAAGCCATTGGGGTTACCGTGAGTTTCCTTGAGCCACTGATAAGGATAGTACATGTATTCAAACCAACTGTGGTCGGCCATGCGCTTCTCATCCTCACTGAGCAAGTCATACAACTGCGTGGAGCTGACAAAGGCGGTGCGGCCCGGGTCCACTTCCATGCTCAGCCCCGAGCCGTCGGCCCAGTCAACTTGCTGCTTTGGTGCAGACTCACCAGCAGAGCCACCGGGCATCCTGACGTTCCGGAACGAACTGTACATGGGCGGGTCCATCTTGTAGGCGGGACCATCCATGTGCCACGACTGGAAGCGTGTATGCCCCTTCATGAAGTCTTCGACAGATAAAGGCTCGGCATAGAAGTCGAAAGAGTAGGCCTCGCCAATGTCCAAGCCCTTGATACCGTAGTGGTCATCACCTTGATAGCCCTTGCCCATCAAGTGTAAGAGGCCAGCGTTGGGCAGGGTGGCGAGCCTCAGTTTTTGCTGCAAGAGGTTAACTAAGTTCTACTTCTGTCAAGTTTCGTGCAGTGTAGGGAAGACGCACAATGATTCCCTCGCCGGTAGGATGGAACATGGTGCCGAATTCCTCGTGGGTCAAGCGAGGAAAATCTGGATCGAGGCGCTCGAGCAGCTCCCAATTACGCGATGGTTGCAGGCCATGCTGGCTCTTGACAACGATGACTTTGTGCGTCCAAATAGCGTTCCGGAGTCTGTCCAAGTCTTCTTCGCTAAGATGGTTGAGGTCTAGGCCTGTAATCTCAGCCCCGAACTAATTTGAGACCGTTAGCCGTTGCAGGCCCCATTGAAGGGGCGAGATAGCCACCGACGTTGCATTTTTTCCCGGTGCCATGGTCAATGGGCTTGATGGTGAAGGTGGAGGGGGTTGATGCCATATTGCTTGCTAGTGCAGTATGATAGTAGCTATGCTGCTCTTCCGATGGATTAAATGTGGCGAATTCGAGATAGTGAGTCAATCCAGCATAGTACCCTGTCATCTGACACTTCTAAGGTGTGTTGGGATATGGCGGAAGCGTCAAGCTAGTCTTTAAGGAGTTCCGGTATAAACAATATACGGGGGATATGTCGAATCATTCAAGTGCAGGAAACCTACTACTAGCCGACCTCGTATATGATCTATAATAGTCAAGTCATTCACCTGCTTCACTTCGACAAGAGCAATGGCGGGGCTTTACCAGAGATTATAGCCAATACAATAGCACGGAGATCTCAGAAACGATCAACGCAGTCGAAACTGCGCCAATAAATCTTGGCGAGTATGAAGCTAGCTATAAGGAGTTCGGGTATACGGCGCGCAACATAGAGTCATCTACTCATAGAAAGTTGATTACCCAGCTGCATATTTAGTCTAGTCCTGTTTCCAGATTGCACTTTCTTCCATCACCTTCGTCTATTCAGAGAAGTCCTGAATCGGATTCACTCAGATTCGTCCAATGAACACGCCGGAATTCCCAATCCCCGAGGGCATGACAATGGCCGCGGGCCCACCCGCCGATTGCCGATCCGACTCGGCAATCTTGGCAACGGTGCGGGCCTGCCCGCCAGTGACAGAGAGCCAGAAGAATGTCTGGGCTTTCTGGCACACCGGATTCGACAGCATGCCGGGATGGACGAAGCGCAACGTCGTCGGGTGGGCCCGACGGCTTGGTTCCGCTTGGACGGTCCGTGTGCTCGACCACGTGCCCGGGTCGGTCTGCAACGTGGAGCGCTTTGTGCCCCCGGAGCTGCTCCCCGAAGCCTTCAATGCGGGCACTATGAGCGGGCGCTATGTGGCCACGCACAAGGCGGACCTGGTGCGGTTGCCGCTACTGCAGACGTACGGGGGAGCGTGGATTGACGTCGGCGCGATGCTGCTGCGGTCCCTGGACGACCTCTGGACCGTGCTCGAGGACCCCGCAAACACATACGAGCTGGCCGCACTGTCTTACCCGTGCCGCCCGGACGAGGACTCGATCATCAACCCCTTCCTCGTGGCCGTCCGCGGCAGTTCTGTCGTCGCGCGCTGGCACCGCGTCTACCTCGAGGTGTGGAAAGGGGCCACATCGGCCACCGGCTTCTGCCACCATCCTCTGCTGCGCCATCTGCGGCCTTACCAGACGCCCACGGCGGACATCAACTGCCACGAGCTGACCGTCGAGGCCGAGGCCATCATGGACTACGGGGCTCAGGTGCTCTGCCTGGAGCGCATGCGCGACATCCAGGACCCGGCCGACGGCTTCGACGGCCGCGACTGCTTCGAGCGCCGCATCTACATGCTCCCCGCCTTGCGCGAGATGTGGCAATACCAGGTCGCCACCGGCTTCAGTGGCGCCACGCAGTTCTCCCTCCTGACCGAGCGCTTCGACGTGCCCGAGGCCGAACGTTCGCCTCAGTGGCACCGGGCCCTCGCCTTCGTCCAAGACCTGCTGCGGGGGTCGGTGCTCATGAAGACATGTCACGGTCCGGCTGGCGCTCTCGAGTCAAGCTTGGCTGACATTCTCGACGACCCCAAGAACGACGGCAGCGACTGCGCGCCCGGCACCTTTGCCGCCTATCTGCGGTACGGAGCCGTGCATTTCGACCAGACCCGGCCGCTGGAACCAGTCAAGGCCCCGCCACCGCCCGGGGCCCGCGTCTGGGCCAAGCGGCTGCTCGAGCCGTGCGAGTGAGACAGAGCGAGATAGTGCAGAGTTGAAGATCATGGATTGTAGATAGCATGCCAAGCTTATCAAACCAGTCAGTCGTATCCTCCAAGTCTGTGAGATGAAACAACGTCGGCTACGCCTCCACCGTCACCCTGATGCCCTTGGTGTCATGCCGGGGAAGGGGCAGCAGAAAGCAGCACGCGGGATCCGCATCCGAACGGTCCGTCTCGTACAGCTTCATGCACGGGCCCCTTGGGCAGAACAACGCCGCCATCACCAGCGACATTTCCGCATAGGCCAGACTAAATGCACCAAGCGTCAGCACAGGCTCCCGTTCACCCGTCGCCAAAAAAAAGGACCAACTCACTTCACGCCCAGACAGCCGCGCGAGCCCTTGGTGAAGGGGACGTAGTTGCGGTGCATCCGGGGGTCCACGCTCCCCAGCCACCGCTCGGGCCGGAACTCAAACGGCTCCGGGTACACTTCAGGGTCGGTGTGCATGTAGTACGCCGACATTCCCACCGGGGTGCCCTTTGGTATCGTCCAGTCCCCGTACTGGAGCGCCACGTCGGGCGAGCAACGCGGCAGCCGGTGCATGATGCCATGGCTCAGCCTGGGCGCCGCAAGTCAGTAAAAGCGGAATTTGTGACAACCAAAGCGGGGCGCATCGATTATACCGGAGTCCCTCCTTGATGCAGGCCTGCAGATACGGCAGCTTCTCCAACTTCTGCCACGATGGCGTCGTCTCGGGCCAATCGGCCATGATGTCCTTCAGCTCCTCGCGCAGCCGCAGCCGCACATCTTCCCTGGAGAGGATGTAGAAGGCGAGGTGGTCCATCGAGCGGGCTGTCGTCACCGTGCCGGCGCCCATGAGGACCTGGGCCTCGGATGCGAGCCGCTCGACCGTCAGCTCGCTTTCGGGCAGGTCGCTGTTGACCAGCTGGTCGAAGACCGTGTCCGATCGGATGCTGCCAGTGCCCGCCCGTTTGACCGCCGCCGTCTTGCCCGCCAGCCGCTTCCGCTCCTTTGCCTCGGCGATGTGCTTTTCTGACATCTGTTCTTCTTCGTCAGCGTCGCGGTGTGTGCACTTTCGCCCCCCCGCGGCGTGTGGCTACTCACGATCCTCCAGTCCCTGAACCGCTGGCTCCGAGGATCCAGCTTCATCAGCAGCGGAGTCGGCACCAGCCGGACGATTTTGATGATCCACGTGAAGTTCATGAAGATCGGCATCGAGCGGATCAGCGTATCGAAAAGATTGAACCTATCCGCGGCTTGAGCAAAAAAACTCGTGTCCGGCACGAGTGGCCGCGCTTACCACTCAGGGTTGAAATCAGGATCCTTAAGCATCGAAGAGGCCGGGTTATCGATGCAGATATTGCTAATAACGTCTCCCGCCAGCGCGGAAAATACGTGGTCGAGGCGCACCACCTTGCCCGTCCCGGCGTACTCCTTCAGCCGAGTGACGAGGAGCAAAACGAGCTCGTCGAGCATCGGCTGGATGCGATTGATACCCTGCATGGAGAAGAATGGTTCCATTGGCTTCCTGCGCTTGCGGTGCAAGTCGTGGTCGACCGTCGTTCCGTGGGACCCTGACGCCTCTATAAGTATGGAATCGAGAATGCAGTAAAGATTTGTCTTACCGTTGAAGTCCATACCATCTCCAAAGTGAGGAAAGGCTTCTGTACGCCTGACAGCTCCGGCCACATACAGAGTGTTGTAGAATTCTGGATCGTGGATAGAAAGCTCTAGGGGGTTGATGCGGACAATTGGCCCTGCTGCAACATCAGCTCTGCTGGGAACCTCCCGGGAAAATGCTTGTACCGTATTTCCTATGCATTCTTTCAATCTCCCACAGGTACGCCCCGCGGCCGAAATAATCCCAGCCAATCTCGTAGAGATGCGTTGCGGCAGCGATCTTGGGACCTGGAAACTTGGCGAGAGGGTGTAAGTAGAGGCGATATATGATAACGCCCATTCGATGGACGAACAAAGCCCCGCAGAAAGCGGCGAGCAAGTGCCACGGAGACGAGAAAACCTGCAACACCGCCATGCTGAGGGTCAGGGAGAGCTTTAGAGCAAGAAGGAAAGAGGCTTGTTATTGACGGAAGGTTTGAACACTGCCTTATACTCGTATCTCCCGAAGGCCTCTCCGCCTCCCTCCATCTATCCACCGAATTATTGCGGGTTTTCTCGCCCTGTTGTCGGCCAAGGTCAGCGGATCTTGGCACTGAGATCACGAGCAAATCGGGACCCACCACTGCCCAGACCCAAGTGCCCTTCTCGACAGGCATTGCGGGTCGGTTGTGACAGCTTACTGCCCTTGCGTGTCCAGTTTCTTCAGGCCCCCGGGCTGCTGTACCCACCTTTTCGACTGACACGATAGATGTCTGGGCGCTGAACACGGTATATTAAATCAACTAGTCGACTTTGCGACAGTGAGAGTCACCGTTTGACATATTAGACGACGGAGAGGTTGAAAAGCAACGGGCTTCTCGGACGGCATGATCCAGCCTGGCTTGCGCGACATCCTCATAGTGCACCTTTACGCATTCATCACATACCTCCTCCTACGCCGCTTGATCAGCCAAGATGGAGTACCGCCATTCAAAAATCGTCAACCCAGCGCTCTATGAGACGCAGGGGCTGTGCGATGGCATCGACGTGCGGATGCACACAGAGACGGATCGCGAGGACCGCGGTGCCATTAGAGCTCACCAAGACTGGAACCAGCACGTTAGCCCAATTAAAGGCTACAAAGGCACCTTGGGGCCTAAATGGAGCTTCATGACCGTGTCTGTGCCAGAGTGTCTTCCCGAGAGGCTGGAGGTCATCTCTTACGCCAACGAATTCGCCTTTCTGCACGACGGTACGCTGGCCCTCCACGCCATTCACGGCGAAGCTGATCAAAACAGACATTACGGACAATGCCGATCAGGAGCTGGTGAGCTGTCTAATGCCGTAGCAATTCACGTGCTGTTCTACACTAACCCACCCGAGTAGGGCGATGTGGAAAACGACGACATGATGAAAGCATTCCTCGAGGGGGCCAGATCGGGCACCATCGATGTCAGCACCCCCGACACCAGGCGCAGGGGCAAGAAATACATCCAGGCCCAGTTGCTTAGGGAAATGATCGCCATTGACCGCGAAGGTGCACTCGCCACCATGAAAGCATGGGCCAAGTTCGTCGAGGTGGGGTCGAGCCGGCAGCATCGAGTCTACACCACCCTAGACGAATATATCCCGTACCGCATCATGGACGTCGGAGAAATGTGTGTGCCCCTAAGCTCCCTCTCCCCAGCCCCTCACCCACTGACACCAGACGCTTAGGTTTTGGTTCGGGGTGGTGACCTTCGGCCTGGGGATTCGAATTCAGGACGACGAAATCGACAAGTGCCGTGAGCTCATGCGGCCGGCGTGGATTGCCGCCAGCCTCACCAACGACCTGTTTTCTTGGCCGAAGGAGTACGAAGCCGCGAAGTCTCAAGGCAAGGACCACGTTGTCAACGCCATCTGGGTGCTCATGCAAGAGCACAGCTGCGACGCCGCAGAGGCCCAACGCATCTGCCGCAAGCTTATCAAGGAAGTGGTCGCGGAATACGTTCAGATCGTCCAAGATACCAAGAACAATGGGAGCGTATCCGCAGACCTCCGCAAGTACGTTGAGGCGATGCAGTACAGTATCTCGGGCAACGTTGTTTGGAGCTTGACCTGTCCGAGATACAACCCCGGCGTCGAATTTAACGACAGACAGCTCGCGTGGATCAACGAGGGTGTGCCGACATCGGTTGAATCGCCACGCTCCGGGTCGCTGGAGGACGACTCCTTGACGGATTACAGCGTCTCAACCGCACCAACCTCACTCCCGCCGGCGACGGAGACGCCCGGGAGTATGATCTGGGATCTAGTTCGGAACTCGAACCTCCCCCCGCTCGACGCAAAGGCAAGCACTTTTCTAGCCCCTGGGGTACTGTAGGCAGCTTTATTGATTCTCTGTGCAAATCAAAGGTTACGCTCGGTCCTTTCGTGTATATCTGCTCGCTCCCCTCCAAGGGAATTAGAAGCGATTTCGTCGACGCCTTGAACCACTGGCTGCAGGTGCCCGCTGCTGAAGCCGAGCAGATCAAGGGCATTGCAAACACTCTCCACAATTCTTCTCTCATGTGCGTTGGCAAATCCCCTGGAGAGAGGTCAAAAAGCAAAGTAAAGCGCCGTTCACTGACAACAGAGCTCGGACAGGCTGGACGACTTTCAAGATAGATCCGCATTACGCAGAGGGAAGGCAGCGACTCACACCATCTTCGGAGAGGGGCAGGCGGTGAACACGTCCAGCTACTGCATTATGAAAGCCGTGTCGCAGATGCACAATCTCGTAGACCGTTCATGTTTCAACAATGTACTCTGTAAGTCGCAGCATCGAAGACCGAGCTCCAGCACTGACTTCAGACCCCAGCGCTCCTCATGACTTTGTTCGTGGGGCAAAGCTACGAGCTACATTGGACGCAAAACTTGGCTCCTCCTACCTTTGAGGAGTACATACGGATGGTTGATAGCAGTGAGTCGGCATTACCTATAAACATAGCCGGAGTGGAACTGATTTGTGCGCTAGAGACCGGAGCTCTATTTCAACTCATCACTACGCTCATGATCTCTCACTCGCAGACGGTCCAAGACTCGGCCTCGGTGGAGAACTTCTGTCTCTTGTTAGGCAGACTGTTTCAGATTCGCGATGACTATCAGAATCTTGTTTCTGCAGATGTGAGCTTACTATACTTCCAGTTCCCTTTCATTCACCCCTTCCGTAACTCTTGAGTCTGACTCCATTTTACAGTATGCATGCCAGAAGGGCTTTTGCGAGGATCTCGATGAGGGAAAGTACTCGCTCCCGCTTCTCCATCTGCTGCACGAGCAGACAGACAACACCCTCATCCCCTACATTCTGTCCACCCGCCACGCCACTGGGGAAATGCCCTTCCAGCACAAGTTGCTTATCCTGGAGGCCATGCGAGAGTGCGGTAGTTTGGAACACACTAAGGAGGTGCTTAGAGAGCTACACCAAACACTTGTAGCTGAGATAGGGAGGTTGGAGAACGCTTACGGGTCGAAGAATCCGCAATTGAGCGTCCTAGTCGAGGCACTGTATTTATAGTACCTCTTGTTATTCATCGAGCTTAACTAGACTACCTCTTCCACTCTTCGCCATTTTCCATGCTGCGTATAGTTCAGATGCGAGGGAATTCTACAGTATTACGAGACGTATGATGCGTGCGCTGCGCATCAACCCAACCCAAACGAATACCTAGTTCATCACGGTCCTCTGACCGGCGTTGAGGCCTCGTTTTTTTAATCGTGCTCTTGGGCCAGACACAGCATCATTGTATCAATTCGGCACGCTTATTACGGCACTGACTATTATCGGAGTTGAAATGTCTCAGCTGCAACTGTCTGCTCATTTTCTCTCTCCCAGCTCGCTCGGAAATCCGATGCCCTTTGAGAGATGCCACTAAAGGGCATCGTATAATAGTCGGCACTCGCTTCTTGAAGCGGCGGAGTCTGATGTCTTTGTGAGGTGTACAAGTCGGGAAGTACACGTCTACGACGCCTAGCTGGAAAGGGTAGGTCGGAAGTCCGCACGGATCATATAACTAGTAGTAAGAGATAAGAGTACTAGTTTAACTCTACCCCACTCCGATAAGAGTAAAGAAGAAAATCCGTTTAAAAGTTCGTGTAGTTACGCGGAGCCGTGAATTACCCAAAGGAGTTAGGGAGGTACACGGAGCCGCTAATTACCAAAAGGAGTTACGGAGTTACGCCTCCTTTATCAAGGATTATGTCGAATAGGATACCACCAATACCCCAGAAAATGATGACTTGCCTCGAAATGGCGTGAATACAACATATCCCTCAGATCATCATATAGTAGCGTGCCCCGTGCTTCCATGATATGCGAATCTTCTCATTGGCGTACGCTCGTATTTGCAAGACCTTCGCTAATCGCTAGCGAAAATGTCTGCAACAGCGCCAAGAGCACATCAGGCGCATTTTCCCATAGTGCATCTTGGCCAACATGCGCAGCGACGTGTCACGGAAGCCTCAGATACCGTGGTGGTGTCCAAATGTTCCCCACAATGATTGGAGTTTTGCTGGAACCCCAAGTAGTACGCCGAGTCATTGCATTTCTCAATCATGCGTTGCCGTATTGACCGTGTGTCGATCCGGGGCATTGGTGCACATCGTCGGTTCGCCTTGCTGCTGCTGCTACCCCTCCGCTGTCGTCAGCATCGTCCACTGTTAGGCTCGCAGTCGTCGAGTCCCTCTTCTGTACACTTGACGGTCTTTCATTCAGAAGAACGGCAATGGGTTTCCTAATGGGGCAATCCTTTTCGCTTGCCGTCTTTCTTTGCGGCTCTGTAGGCTAATTTCCAAGTATTCAATGGTTGACAGAGTCCACTGATAGAGGTTGAAGGCACTTGTTCTCGTCACTACGAAAGCCATCTACAATGTTTGGTTCCACCCAGCGGCGTCGTATCCGGGTCCACTGCTTGCCAGAGCGACTCGGTTGTACTACATGTACTATCGATTGTCCGGAACGTTAGATTACAAGACCAAGGAGCTCCATGACCAGTACGGCCTGGTTGTACGTGTTGCGCCAAACGAGTGTGAGTTACGCTATATGCCTTTTCGCTGCCATGAATTCATGATGTTACTGCAGTAAGCTTCAACGGTGGGACTGCTTGGGAAGACATATATGGGCTCAAGACGAAGAGGCGGCAGACGCCCAACTTTGCGTATGTGGCTTGACATGCTCCCAGATGCACTGAGCTCACGACGCGAGCAGAAAAGATCCACATTTTTACATGGGCGCTGAAGCGCCGAATGGCCAGAAGAACTTGGTTGGTCCGCCATGATGCAGCGAAGGTATTTGCTAAACATTGTGAGCGTGCAGGGTGCAGCCAACGATGTCGACCACAGCCGGATACGTAGTGTGCTCTCACACGCCTTTTCGGACCGGGCCATCCAAAATCAGCAGGCGACAATCATGGAGCACGTTGACAAGCTGATATACCGACTTCGGGAGACTGATGGAAGAGCCACGGATGCAGTACGCTGGATGCACCATCTCACCTACGACGTAATCGTGCATCTAGCACTAGGGCAGCGTGTCGGCTCGCTCGATTGGAACACCTGGCATCCACAGGCCCGTGCCGTCTTCGAAGGCATCCGCGAGGGAGTAGGGCTCATCGAAATACTTCGCTACGTAGCTGCCAAGCGCTTTGTCCTCAAGGTACTGCTGCTGCTCTTTGGCGGCGCGCGCAGGCGTAACTTCGAGGCATCGGTGGAGAAGGCGACGACGCGCATGGAAACCGACAACGGGGATGCGCGTGATTTCAGTGAGCCTTCCCTGGTTTTTATATTCACCCCCCAAGTATTCATAGCCACCCAGTGTCCTATATCCTGAGAGCAAACGAGACTGCAAAAGAAATGACCCCGACAGAGATCACGACCAATAGCGCTCTCTTCATAGATGCAGGCTCTGAGACCACTGCCTCTATGCTTTCCGGTAAGCAACTGCAGCGCAACGTGACGCCAATCGTCTAACATGTATCTAACTAAGGCTGTCTCTTCTACCTACTCAAGAACCGTGCTGCCCTGGAGCAGCTTAAATCCGTCGTTCGCGACACTTACAAAGCCGAAGATTCCATGGACCTCACGAACCTCGCTCAAATCCCCTACCTAAACGCCGTCATCGACGAGTCCCTGCGCATGTTCATGCCCGTCCCAGCCTCGCTGCCGCGCGTGACCCCTGCTCCCTACGCCATCGGTGCGTAAAATCCTCTCTCCGCTTCTTTTCTCTCCCATGCTGACTGCCTTGAGTGTGCGGCCGGCCGGTCCCCGGCGGGGTGGTTGTGGGTGTGCACCAATATTCCGCGTACCGCTCCGCCGAGAACTTCAGGTTCCCCGACTCGTTCATGCCCGAACGCTGGCTCCAGGATGAGCGGTTCGCGGACGACAAAAGGGCCGTGCTGCAGCCCTTCTCCACCGGCCCCAGTAACTGCATTGGAAAAAAGTGAGTATCCGCCCCCCACCACGCTCCTCCTCCCCGCAAGCGGCTTGGGTGGCTGATCACGCCGTTCAGCTTGGCGCGTGCCGAGATTCGGCTTGTGCTGGCACGCATCGTGTGGAACTTTGATCTCAAGCTCATGCCCGAGTGTCAGAACTGGCATAGCGAGATGAAGACTTGGTTCGTCTGGTACAAGTCGAGTTTGAAGATCCGTTTCAAGCCACGGGACAGGACACGTTGAGATGGAATTGGCGCCGTTTAGACATTCGGAAACCTTTTGGGGTTTCAAGCAATGATAGTGCGCTACTCAATCTACTCTGCAACATTCATGGGAAAGCATTTTCGCAATTGGCTGACGTGCTTCTAACTGGTCCCTATGAGCTCACTCAAGTGGACACTGGCTTGGCCACCAGAACCGAGTCGTACTCATCATCATAAGTAACCACACTGATGATCTCCCACCCAGCATTGCCAAGGAGGTCGTGCCACTGCTGGCTGGTGCGTTCCAGCGAGCCAACCTGGGCCATCATGGCAAGATCCAACATGGTGGCGTGCCGGTGTACACCCTGATCGGGGAGCACCTTGTCATCGATGAGGAGAAGGGAATGGTCGGCGAAAGCAGGACGTAAGCCGGCCAGGATCCTTAACACGCCCTCATCCGGGTTGTCGTGGAAGATGTTCCGATAATAGTAGAACTTTGCGCCTATGAAGTAGATGTTCTGAGCAGCTGGAATGGAAAAGCCGGGGCGGTGGGGAGTCTCTACCTTTGATAGCCTGCTCGGCGTAGTAGTCCTGAGCCATGGCCTCAACGCCCTCGATTGGCTTCCATATGTCAATGGCTTCCTGCATGTCCTGGAGGATGACGCGGCCCGGCACGTGCGGGTACTTTGTCCTGAGGTTGGAACACTGCACTCCCATGCTGCCACCAACATCAACAAACAAGACCTTCCCATCTCCAGGCCGGGCAGTCCATCCGCCGAGGTGGTCCTCCAGCTCGAACCCTGAGAGCCAGTCGGCGCGCCACTGGATTTGCAACGCGTGGTGCAAGACATCCCAGAGCTTCGGCTGCGTGCGGACCCAGGCGAAGAAGGCAAGGTCTGTCTTCCAGGCTCTATTGAAGGCAGTGTCGGTGTTCTTGACAACGTCCTGGTACTTCCGCTCGAGAAGGAAGTCCGGCAGCGCCTGGTTAGTTGGGCCTTGAACGTCGAACCTGTCCCGCTTACCGTGAGAATCGTGCCGAGATGCATGTGTGCTCTTGGTGAACTTACGAAAGGCGGATTCCGCCCTCACGGTCTGGATCGGCAAGTAGTTTCGCAATATTGTTTGCGGTGAAGGTGTTTTTGGCCGTCTCCTCAATCATGTTGATTGAGGCTAGGTACCTCAAAAGGCGGCCTACAACTCGTTAGAACCGACAGCTGCTCAGAGAAGGATGGTCGTGTAGTACCCGTCAGCTGTGGCGATGCCCCGGACTGCCTGGCCAGGTCCTTTACAGTCAGTGGCTTCGGACTCTCCGAGAGCGCTCGAAAGACACCGAGGTCAACGGCCATGCGGGCGCCGACCATTTGGAAATCCTCTTTCGCGTCAGATTGATGTAGCAGCCGGGGAGGGACGTTTCCGCACCGAGTTGTAGAGCCGCATCATCATTTCGAACGGCGTCTCCAGAGAATACTGGAGCTTGATGAGAGAGTCGATGACGCTCTTGCGTGTAGCATCGTCTTTGCCAGCCAGAGCCTTGATCTGCGCAGCTATGCCGTCCATGGTTTCCTGTAATTGTTCGTGCTAGAGTGTTCGTGATTAGGAAAACAGTGTCCCTTTGCGTCTAAAAGCTCACGGGTCTGACTATAAGGCCGATATGGCTCGGCCATTTCCAGCTGCCGGATGCGTCGTTGCTTTCTCCAGCCAAGCTCTGCTTTTGGTCGAGTAATGGTAACGCATATGACAGCGTCGTGGTTTTCGTGTGCACGGGTCCTGCCCCACCAACGCCCAACTCCGCGACCCTGAGATGAAACAGGGGTGCCGTGCCGTAGCTCCGAATCTACAATGAGCCCGGACTACTGTCTTGGGAAAGTATCTATTGCTAGCGCGATTTCGATGTCAGTAGCCTCACCGAGCACATGGGCGATATTCTTGGCTTCGCAGCGCGCTGAATCGTCGTTAAGTCGTATGACAGCAAGCAGCATCATTCTCATCATCCATCCGACTATATCCAAGCACGAATATCCTCGACGTGGGATGAGCATGATTCTGTTTGATCACCAACAGTCTTTGTTCCCCGTCAGCACAAATGGCCAACCCAGCTCAGCCGCAGTCCGGTTGGCAGAAGGGCGGCAACGCTCGTGTCTTCGCTTGGTCCTCGCTTATCATCGTCGTCTCGAGTGTCGTACAGCTGTCCAGATGTCCCAAAAAGTCACCGGCAGCTGTCAAGGCCGCCGCCCTCCTGTCAGGCTTCTTCCTCGTCGGCCTGGGCATGACGGTGCCATTACTTTGGCATGACCACGCTTTTCTCAACATCACGACCAACATGCAGCTTTGCGTGTTTCTGATGCGCGGCTTTGAAATGTTCTTCAGCGGGAAGGTTTATACCCACCGCCCAAATGGTAAGGCAGGCGTCTCTACGGCAGCGGTGGGTCTCGCTAACGGCAGAGCAGAAGACGACACGACGCACTCATTTGGAGAGACGCTGGCGGTGTTCGTGAACCAGCGGAAGATCGGGCTGCCATACCAGGTCAAGAAGATTGCGCCATTCTCGTACAAGGATCCGAAGTGGGTTCCGGGTAGGAAACGCTTCGTCATGACGCTTCTCATCCGACTCGCCGTGTTCTGGCTGATCATGGACGGGGTCGAAAACCTGCCGGGGCAGCCGGATGCTGCGATCTTTGCGGAGGAGCGCACGCACTTCTTCTCGCGCTTGAGCGACGTCACGGCAGACCAGGTGGTCCAGGCCATGGCCAGCACCGCCATGAACTGGGTGCTCGCCTACATCATCATCACCATCCAGGCCGATGCCTTGCAGCTCGTCGGCACTCTCATCGGCGCCTACGCGCCGGCCGACTGCCCGCCCACGTTCGGGCGTCTGCGCGACGCGTATTCCGTGCGCCAATTCTGGGGCGTGGCCTGGCACCAGCAGCTGCGCTTCCTCGCTGACATTGCTGAGTACCTGTCCGACGACGTGCTGCGCGTGCCGCGAGGCACTCTGGTCTCCAGGTACGGCAAGATGTATGCGACCTATCTGCTGTCCGGCGCCATGCATGCCGCGAGCGAGACGGCGGCCTTCAACGGCCGCACCTGGGCCGAGTCGCACTCGCTCTGGTTCTTCAGCATGCAGTGGCTCGGCACCGTCATCGAGGATGCGGCGCAGGAGCTGTACCGTCGTGTCTTTGGGCGGTGCAAGACACAGGAGCCTGTCGGGTGGCAGCGAATGCTGGGATATCTGTGGACCTTTCTGTGGCTGTCGTATACCACGCCTCGCTACGTCTACGCCGCCGCCCGGCATCCAACTGCTGGCATCTGCGCCATCTTCTTCGACCCAATTCGCATGTATCTCAAGCGTAACAGAAACTAGTTCACATTGTATCTATTGTCCGACTAAGTACAGTATCATCTCAAAGCTGCACCTGGCGCAGATCCCACAGCCCGAGGCTCTTATCCGCAAACAGCGTGCCGCCCTCGGTGCAGTTCTCGTTGAGCAATTGCAGCGGCTCGGGGAAGCCGAACGGTGCCTTTTGCAGGTTCAGCGGGCGCCACAGGCCGCGCACAAAGTTCTCTTCATTCCTCGCCGTGTTGGTGAAAGTGGTGGCGAGCAAGTATGCGGCGCCGCTGCGCTTGAAGTTCCGCACCGCCTCGACCGCGTCTGCGGCGCGCAGGTGGACGAGGCAGTCGCGGCAGATGATCAGGTCCGCCCGCGGCAGCGGGTCGCGCACCACGTCGAGGCGGCGGAATTCGACGCTGGGGAAGGCCGCGCGGTCGCTCTCGATCAGCTCCGCGACCACGTCGACGCCGATGTACTTGATGCCGGCGAGGTCGACGCGGCTCATCCAGTGGAAGTCGCCGCACGGGGCATCGAGTAAGGTCGACACCTGGAGGTCGGCGAGAAGCCGGGGGAGAAGCTGGCGGATGGTTGCCGTCTGCTCCAGAGAGGAACCGTTTCCGGATCTGGACTCGGCGGAGCCGAAGACGTTCTTGCGGTAGATTTCAGTGAAGTCCAGTGGCTGCTGGAAAGAGCCCATCTCTGTAGCTTCGGCCATGATGTGTAAATTGTAGTTGGAGCAGTATCTCAGAGAGGTGGAAGCCGTATGGTCATTCTCTAAACGTAGATTGCGTCAGAGCTTTATGACTGCACTTTGTAAGCGGCTCCCCGAGCTGGGAATCAGCCACTTCCGCGCAAGGTCACTACTAGCTAGCACAATGAGCGGTCAGAGAAGGAGCTCAGAAGATAGTCTCGGCAGTAGTCTTGGATATTCTGGGCGGGTAACAGGGAGCCCGGGATTTTCGCGAGCCGTGGAGAGCTGGACCTTTGTCGGGGTGGGGCGCGCTATCAGAGGGTACCTCTCCATACATAGTAGTCAGGAGCTTGTGTCACTTGACTCGCGCAGTTGTAGCAGACTCAGCAGAAGCAGGGGGCGGGGTTACTTCACAAATCGTGGCCAGCTATGTATACCATAGTAACCTAACAGTAGCCGACTCCGGACCCACCTTGTTGCGATAGCCCCTCCTGTACAATATCCATGGTCTCCCAACAAAGACCAGCCAGGCGCTTCTGTTTCTGACTCGCACCAGTATACCGTTACTCAGAGTAGTGCCTAATGCGTGGCGAGCGAAAGTGACCGCGCTGGAGAGGTAGATACGAGATCCCCCCCATAGCTTAAGAGTGACAGTCAGCTCCTCCACGAATGTATTGGCCACATTTGCTAGGAAAAATGGATGGTCTCAGGTCTATCGTTCTTCACGTTCAGCGTGGCATTGGAACATCTACTTCAGCAGATACTCAATCTACAGTGGAGGTTCAAGCTTTCCTCGCTCTTGCAATCCTTGTTATCACTACGTGCATAGCACATCGCCTGTCCAGCTACTACAAGTTGGCGCACATCCCAATTGTCAATGGAGTGGGCTTCCTGGGCTTCGGTATGGCTAGGAGCAGGCAGCTGTTCCTACACAATACCCAGCAGCTAGTCAAAGAGGGATTCGCAAAGGTAGTAATCGTCCATTTTGTTATTTATCGCCGACGCTGCTAACGCGGCCAAGAGCAAGGATTTATTCCGTCTGCAAACGGATCTGGCCACCATTTTCATTTTTTCACCATACTACGCAGACCAGATTAAAAACGACAACAGATTCTCTCCCGGCAAGTTTACTGAAAGAGTCGGTTTGCCCCGCACACGACAAAGCTGGAACAGAACACTGATTAATACAGGAACTGTTGGTCCACACCCCCGGCTTTGAGCCCTTGAAAGTCGCGGCAATTGAGCGCGAACTTGTGCAGGAGGTGGTCAAGTCCCGCCTCAACCGATCATTGGGTAAGTGCCCAGCCGGGATCCTCTACACGGCGCGGTAGCTGACAGTGCAGCAAAGACGCCGCAGCCGAAGCCATGGGTGCGGAAACAGCAGATGCTCTGCAAAAGCGCTGGACAGACAGTGAAGAATGGCACGAGGTCAGTGTACACTCGGCCATGCTCTATATAGTCGCGCAGACATCATCGCGTGTCTTCCTGGGCCCGGAGCTTTGCCGCGATCCAGATTGGTTGCGCATCACGGCCGAATACACCGTGGCTGCCATCACCAGCGTGTCCGCACTGCGGCGCTGGCCCGTCCTTCTGCGGCCTGTCGTGCATTGGTTCCTACCCGGGCTGCAGAACGTCCGGCGGCAGCTGAACGAGGCTAGCTCTATCATGCAACCCATCGTCGAAAAGAGGCAGAGGCAAATGGCTGAAGGCAACCCGCCAGATGACGCCATCTTCTGGTTTGCCGAACTGTCCAAGGGCCGTCCGTACGATCCCGCCGTTTGCCAGCTCACCTTGTCCGTTGCCGCCCTCCACGCCACTACGGATCTGCTGACCCATGTGCTTATTGAGCTGGCCAAGCATCCGGAACTAGTGCAGCCGCTACGAGATGAGGTCGTCTCTGTGGTTGGAAGTGACGGCTGGACGAAAGCGGCCCTGCATCAACTGAAGCTCATGGATAGCGTTCTCAAAGAGGCACAGCGCCTTAAGCCCATCAGCCAAGGTATGCACCGGCCCGGGCATAAGCAGATAAACATGACTGACCATCGGAACAACAGTCTTCATGAAGAGCGTCGCCCTCACGGATGTAGTACTCAACGATGGGAAGGTAATCCCCAGGGGTTCCCTGGTCGCTGTGTCGGCGCACGAGATGTGGGAGCCGCGCAACTACACCGACCCTAGCTCCTTCGACGGATATCGGTTCGTCAAGCGCCAACAGAACCCGGATTTAGCACGCACAAGTCAGTTCGTGTCCTGGAGCCCTGATCATGTCGGCTTCGGCTTCGGCAAACACGCCTGTCCTGGCCGCTTTTTCGTCGCCGTCGAGGCAAAGGTGATCTTAGCTCATTTTCTACTCAAGTACGACTTCAAACTACCAGGAGGCTATAATCCTACAGGCGTAAATCTTGGTTTCGACATGCTGACCGATCATATGGCTACTGTTTTCGTTCGGAGGCGGGAGGAGGAATTTAAACTATAGATTTGAAACGGGATTGTTGAACATTATATACTGCGCAAACGGCTTCCTAAGCGTCATCGTTTTCTAGTCTATCCTTTCTATAAACTAAGCGTAACCGTGCCGTCTTATCGTGTTACGAACCTCTAAACCCCTATGCCACCTTAGCCCGTCTGGTCAATTGACGTCCGCCTAGTCATATCGTACGTTCTGCCAGTAAACCCCGGCGCACTGAATGAGTCCACTAGAAAATAAAGACCGAAGGCACCGTAGAAATATCATTATGGATCGTAAGAAATTGTTAAATATTGGGTCGGCCTGCAGGGAATTGAAAGGGGGCTATAAAAGTAAGTTTACGGTATCAGCAAGGTTACAGCAGAGTACTTCTAGAAGTAGCTTAGTTCTATCGCAAAATCAGGTGTGGATTTGACTAATGGGTTGGTTAGGGCATTCGTCATAGATTATGGGGAGCCGAGCAAATTGGCGTGAACATGAGCCGATAGCTTTGATTCCGCTGGCCGGATTGACTTTATGCATGCTGCTGTCTTAATCAGGCAATCTTATATTTCTTGCTGTTTGACAGAATCCTATTAGGAGCAAGCTGCAGGACGCCGTAAATCCATACTTCCGCCGTCCTGGCGAACGGCGTGTCCGGCCTGAAATTCTCGCCACGGAGAATCACGGAACGGAGGCCGCGACGAAGGTGCTGGAGGCGTACAATAAAACACTTCGAGAATTCTTCCTGTGCTTTGCGGTCTTGTCCTGTTTTGATATTATTGACGGGCTGCAGATAGAGTGGAATAATGTAAAAAGCAACAAGCAGCGAAGGCGCGCTGCCGATGCGGATAGTGAATGGGTAACAGAAAACCGGTTTCTGCAAGCGCCGCCCATCCAGGTACCATGGCACGCAGCAGACTTGTCGGGCTCGAGTAAAGAGATATGTAGAACTGGGAAAGGTTACACAGGATTCCTGCAGCATTGGCTCGGCTACAAGCTGTGGGTGAGCGATCGGCGGATGCTCATCGGAATCTCCCAACGGATGATCGATCGTCACAGTATAGTACAAATCACTGTCTCCACCCTGCGAAAACGGAAAAAGCGCTATCCACAGCCGTCCTGCATGTGATAAAGATATGAGGAGTTGTCCTCATTATCATTCCAAAGCATTCTGTTATCACTCAGCATCTTTCCTAAGGACCTGAGCGCATTCCTGGGCCAGCAACGACACAGAACAGATATTTGCTTGCGGTCGAACAAATACTTTCAAGAATTCAGAAATGCTATATTATGACACACAGATCAAAGCCCTACCATGCCTGGACCTCATGAGATGCATTCGCCCGCATCGGTGGCGCATAGATGCCAAAGTAGTTACCATGACAGGCCTGTTTTCGCGACGAGGCGATTGGTATGATTGCTCTCGCAAGACGAGATGCATTCTTTTAGCTAACTAAGACCGAAATTGTTGTGCACAAGAACGAGAGAGACAGCGAAGCCAGATAAATACGAGCCATCAGCGTCTGATTTCCAGAGCTATACCTTTACTGCTTCCACTCGGAAAAGCACACCCATTGCTAGTACCCAAGAATCAGTACTCAAGATAGCTCTCTTCACCACCACCATGAGTTCCAAGTCCAGCACTGCGCTCCGTCACGGCCATGGCCACGGTCACGGACAAAAAGACGACAGCAAGCACAGCGATGCCAACCGCCCCTACCCCGTTGAGCCTATCCCGATCGTCGACCATCAAGCCATCCCAGCGCGCCGAAACGTAGACAAATGGTTCAAGGATGCTGAAGACGGCGGTACAGCCGCGCTTGAGCTCTCGCTATTTATCCGAGCCATGACCAAATTTCAGGCGCTAGAGCCGCGCGACCAGCTCTCCTACTTCCGCATCGCCGGCATCCACGGCTTTCCGCCGAACGTTTCGTGGAACATGGAGCAAGAGCCGATCCCCTACGGCAATAAAATTCCAAAGGGCAAAGGCGGCTATTACTGCGCGCACGAAAGCTACAGGTTTGGGACGTGGCACCGCGTGTACTTGATCCTGTTCGAGGTACGTACGTCCCAACTGCAGATGGAGTGGACAATCATGCTGACGGCGCCCGCTGTAGCGCAGGGTCAGCGACCTAATGAAGGAGGAAGCCCGGACCATGGATGTCGAAGACGAGGGTGACAGGTCGATCTGGGAGAACGCGGCCAGCAACTGGCGTCTGCCGTACTGGGACTGGGCGGGCAACCCACTTCCCAAATTACTGTCCACGGAATTCATTTACATCGCATCGCAGTGGAATTCCAAAACCAAGTGTGTCGACAAGGACTCGAAAGTACCCAACCCCATGTATAGCTTCCGGATGCCTGGTGGCAAGGCCATGGGTGACAAGGCCTACGGCGACTATCGCATCGATGGGGCTGAGGGGATTCCAGTAGGTGTTCTCCACGGTTTTGCGCTTAATAATACTAATAATGGACAGTTCGACCTGTGCAAGGGAACCAGCCGCCATGGAATTAACTGGTACAACGATAGAGATGTCTGGATCAAGGGTATTACCAACGTCGATGAACTCAACGACGCCATAGAAAACCCCGAAGGGCCTCGTAAAAGGTTCGACACTATCAGAGACGCTGTCCAGCGTCTTCTCAACCCCGAGTACAACGCCACCTGGGAGCAGTTCATCTCCACTAAGTACCAAGGCCAGAACGACAACCCGAAGGAATACCTGTCCCTAGAGGCCATCCACAACAACCTCCACGTAAGCCTCCCTCCCCCGTCTCTTCTCCACCCGCTAACAAGGACTTGCCCGGCCGACCTAGAACTGGATCGGCGGCTCCGACCCCCTCAGACCAGGCGGTGTCGGCCACATGCATTCGGTGCCCGTCGCCTCCTTCGACCCAATCTTCTGGCTGCACCACTGCAATATAGACCGGATCATGTACCTGTGGCAATCCATCGAGCAGAACAGGAAAAAGTGGTTCCAAAGCACCCCCAAGCACGACGACGACGACGACGAAACGCCGCTGCGCCCCTTTCGCACGCCCAAGAATCCTGCCGCCTTCTACGACTCTAACCAGGTCCGCTACTTGAAGAGCCTCAACTACACCTACGACGACCCAATCGATCCGGAAGACCCCAGCAAGCTCACCGCTTACATCAACAAGCTGTATGGCGAGAAGCTGGACAAGGTCAAAGATGCGAACGGCGAGGAGCTGCCGGACGACCCAGATGAGAACGGCGCGCAGAACGTCGATTTCATCATCAACGTCATCTACAATCGGTGCGGCTTGCATCCCCCTCCTCCCTGCCTCCCACCCACCCACCTGCATCCCCACCATTCCACTACAAGACCTCCAGCTGACACAGCCTCCGCCATCCCGCAGCTACGCCCTCGACGGCCACGGCTACTTGCTCCGTTTCTTCCTCGAACGCGAGTGCGTCGGCAGCATCTACACCTTCTCCACGCCTATCCGTGGCGAAGACGGCGGCGTGCGCTGCCACGAGTGCGCGGCGCGGGCGGAGAAGAAGATCCTCTCGCGCGCCCAGGTCCCCATCCTGCGCGCGGTGCGGGCCCGGGTAGAGCCGGCGCGGGGCGAAAGTTTTGACGACTACACGGAGAGGGTACACCAGTATCTAAAGAGGAGCCTGAGGTGGGTCGCTACTCTCAATAACGGCGCTGAGATATCGAAGGCGGCGTTGCCGGATGTCAAGGTCGACGTGCTGGCGGGGATATTCAAGCCCCGTAAAGATAAGTATGAGTTTGTGAAGTTCAGTGACCATCGCCTTTTAATGGAGAATGTCCGGTAGTGGTTTGGTGTTCAGGCGTGTTGATGTATAAGAGGGGAGGGAATCTTAGAGGGTAGAGAGTATTACGCTAGGCCCCGGGATATAAGAAAAAATACTAAAATGACTTTCTACTCGGAGAGTTCGTTATTACTCTCGCTGATGCTCTCCTTAAGCATGAACCTCATGCTCCTCGCTACCTGTTTTAGTAAGTTTTCGCTCATCTTTGCCTGGAGGTCTCTTGGGTATTACTGCCCGAGGCACTCTCACCCTTTGCAGCAGTTCGTAGAACTACTACATCCTAAGCTATTAGATAGCATAGAGAACTGTCTGGTAAATCCTATAGAGGGTTTCTGGCAGAATGAAATGGGAATAAAGCTGCCCCCTTGGTCTCGCATTGATCTGCTACGATCGCGCTTCTATTTTAACGTCCTTCGTGTATCCATCTCTGTGCATGCTGGCTGCGCTGAAATGATGGAGCACGTATTATTAGGTTAGGCAGCCAAACGGTTCGCGTAGATGGCCTGACTCTGACTAATCTCACTCAGCCCTGTGCGTCATGGGTAGTACAGCCAGGCAGCTACCCCGCTCCTTTCGCGTATATATCGAAGGGAACCACTTTCATCTTATGTACGTTGACAACTTTATACACATAAAATGACGTCCCTAATTTCGGACTTGCAAACATATTTTATTCGAACATTTGCTGGCTCCGAAGTCACCGATTCCCCTGTCAACACTTCAGCTGCTCATACAGCTGAGCCATCCACGCCCCGCTTCCGTACAGACAACGACAGTTCAGCCAGGCTTACCCTCCCAGATGGACGAACGCTCGGTTATGCACAGTACGGACTACTGACGGGAAAGTCCGTCTTTTACCTCCACGGCTTTCCGGGCTCTCGCCTAGAGGCTGCCGGCTTTGACGATCTGTGCCTGGAATTCGGCATCCGTCTCATCGCTGTCGACAGACCTGGAATGGGCTGGAGCTCACCGCATCCCGGACGAACACTCCTCGACCACCCAAAGGACATTGAAGCCCTCGCAAAGCACCTTGAACTGGATGATTATAGTGTTCTGGTACAGGAAACTCGTTGACCCATTGACATTGATGGATGTTTGCTGACAATGCCACAATGCAAAGGGAATATCAGGAGGCGGACCGTATGCGCTTGCCTGTGCGGCGGCGTTGCCCCGCGAAAAGCTCAAATGCGTTTCGATCATCTGCGGTCTGGGTCCGCCTGACATCGGCATGAGCGGAGCAGGGTGGGTGCACAGGCTCGGGTTCCCCCTGGGACTTCGCTACGCGCCCTTCAGCCTCGTGCGGTGGTTTTGGCAACAAGACCCATCAGCACGCTTGGACCTGACCGACGAGCAGCGGCTGGAGCTTCTGCTTCAAAGGCCGGTCGCGCATGAAAAGGACTTGGTATTCGTAAAGTCTGACTGGCCTCGACTGTCTCTGCGGTCTGGGCGGGAATGTTTTGGGCAGGGGTTTGAGGGCGTGTGGCAGGATGGAAAAGTGATATGCACCGACTTTGGGTTTCGAATCGAGGACATCCGGCCCGATCTACTGGTGCAGCTGTGGTATGGGAAGCTCGATACTTTCGTTCCACCCAATCATGGTGTGCAGATTGCGGCACGGTTGGGTACGCGAGCATATCTCAGGATGGAGGATGAAACACACGCAAGCATTGTAGTGAACTGCGCGAAGGGAGCATTAAACAATTTGTCAACGAGCACGTAAGTTATACATTGATTCTCATCTCAATCAAATCAAACTTAAGTAAAAAAGTCACACAAGCCGTAAACGTTATCATACGGCTTTACATTCTCTCAGAAGTAATAAGCTACCAGGGCTCAAGTAATACGCCCCTCTATGAAGACCGCTCATTTAGGTCCTACTGAGGAGTCCCCTGTCATGAATCCCTACCCAAAATCTCCGTTCCAGAGTCCGATTGCTGATGGCGCGAGGCATCGCCATTGAAACTGTCGGGCATCGAGCTTTTCAACTCTACTGCAACCACACTCACGACCCGAGTGTCCTTCTGCACAGGTCCACTCCTGTCCTTGGCTTCCTCATCCAACACCTCTTCAAATGAAGTCGGCGGCGCAATTAGCCTTGGGTGCCTCCGGTCGCTAAGATCCAGAACTCCAAGCCTCTGCCGACTCTCAGTGACAGGCACGTCCTTATCGCACTGGCGCCAGGTCCCCAATCCAAGCTCTTCGTGGGCCAGCCGCTGTAGTTGCAGCGTCTCGTTCATCACCCACTCGAGCCTGGAATAGACGTCGAGGTTACGGCGGCGTTGAATCCACGTAACGAACGGCTCCAGTGTGTACGAAGCAATGATGATTAGGCCTCCGACAATGAGAATAATCGCGAGGCCAAATACGGAGAAATTGGTATAGGCTGTGCTGAGGATTTTCTATTTCAATCAGTTTGTTATCTTCTGTCGTGGAACTGAGGAGGCAATCAACAAACCTGGTTCTTGCAAAACTGCTTCTCTGCCTTGGTAGAGGCCCTGGCCAACCAGCGGTCCGAGATTTGTGAGTCTAAAGGGCCGGTTGCCACCGTGACGAAATTCTGCTGCATGAGCGCTAGACTCATGTTGTTCCATTTCTCAACATCAAGCTGCCACTGGTTGCTAGGGAGCTGTCCTATTTCTCCTTTGAATTTTCGAGAGAAGGAATCTAGCCCTGACGAGCCCAGCATTGCCAGCTGAAGTGAGAGGTTATCCACAGCACCGTTGATAGTCCTTTCAATCCAATCAAACGTTTCAAATTCTTCGTCTCCTTGCCATAGACCCACGGCAGCACTCAACGCCTCGGGCTGTCCCGCGAGAGGAGTGCATCCGATATTTTTCTTCAAGTTGGGGTTACAGTACTGCTCCTGCAAGGCGCATGCCAGAGTAGATGATACCTCATCGCTCCAATATGAATTGGTTAGACTGTCGGTCCCCTCATGGGTTGTTTGGCCTGCAAGATCGTGCGCGGAGTACCACAAATCATCAATCTGCTGATTGAAAATCACGGCATTGGCGGACAGGAATATCAGTCTTATATCCGCGTCAGGCCTCTCAAGCTCCTTGATTGGTGAGAATGACGACCCTTACGCCACATTAAGGGAACCATTGTCGTAAGAAGCACCTAAAATCCTAAAGAAGTGTTAGTGAAACTGCGATTTGAGTACTGGACTCAGCACCCACCTCACATCGAAATCGGGCGTGGGGCCTGAAAAGCCTTCCAATTTAAATTGCTCTTTCTGGAGAACTGGGTGTTCGTAGGTAAAGTTGTAAATGGTGGTGCCATTGAAGTGCAACTTGTGCCCATAGTAGAAACGCATATAAGGATTGTGAAGATCCGGACGTATACTCGGTACTTCCTCTGTATAGCCCTCTGCTATCAGTGGAGCGCAATGGATAACGCGTCTATACTGGTAACGTTGGCCTGTCGGCGTGTTCAAACCGAAATGATGGTGACTATCGAGATAACCCGTGTCTAGCAGGATATTCGAGTCCTGGGTCTTGCAAATATTGTTCGCGAATGGACAAGTTGCGTTCCGAGTAATTTTCGTGGGAAGGCTTCTCTGAAAGAACTTATTGCAGGCTTCGGTACTTGGAGGATTGACGTAGCATTGTTCTGCATAGGTAGCACTGGAGGCGTATAGACCAGACAAGTACGGCAAGAACAGAGTGCTCCATTCGGTATTGTTTTCGAAACTTCTAACTCGGGTGACGCCACAGTCATTGCTCGACACGAGAACGGCGTTCCCAGTAATAGTCGAAATCCGAGACGAAAATGTGCTCGCAATAGCGAAAGCTGATAGGGTGAGCAGGGTAAATGCTATCAATGGCAGCATCGCTTTAAAGGGCCGTGTTTGTCGCCATGCGTAGAGAATCTGCAGTAGGCTTGTGAGCCCGCTGACTGCATTTAACGTATTGCGGAGCACTTGCTTGTCGCTGGTGGTATATCGCGTTGCGTGAGGATTCTGTCGAGTAGATGTGATGGAAGATAAAACAGCCAATCCGCCAGAAGGTCGTGCCGACAATTGTTACAAAGAGGGAGAGAAACGCAATCAGAAGACTCCCACTCGTGTGTGTTGTAGTTAGGGTGGGACCAAATATTTTTCCACGAGACCAATCGGTCCAAACACCGGTGTAGATGTTGTAGTCAGCAGTAGAGTCGGAAGACATGCTGTCAATATTGACTGTGAGAAGAAGTGTGGATCTGTAGTTTCTAAAAGCCCGGAGAGGACCCCGTAATTATACCATTTTAGCAACAGTTGAACCCCACGAGACTGTGCACCCTCACCACTTATCGGCGCGTACCGTTGCGTGCGTGCCACAAAGGATGTTTGGCTTCAACTGGATTATCAAAAGTCTTGGGCTATTCTAAGCAACCTTTTCTCAAATGTATTCCAATGTGAAATTTGCATCATGCGTAAATGTATATTTCTAGCAAGTTTCCCATTTATGCTACATTACTAGATATCTCCCTCGCGTCGCCAAGACGTGAAAGTGGCAATAAAACTATCTCATCGGTTGAAGCCATGCAGCTGCCTTTTCTCCTTTTGGGTAAACAAATGCGAAAGGCAAATTCCGGGGATTGAGAATACGAATCCTAATAGCCATATCCATATTTCTTGAGGCTCATTATGTGTAGCCGATGCCAAACCGTCTTTCTTTGTCAAGCAAGTTGGTGGTGGGCGGCTAATGTCTTGCTGTGGTTCAATGCTCAATGATGGGGGCTTTCAGGCCTTGCTGCTCGAAACATACCAAATCTTAGAGCCATTACAGGTCACATATCGCAATCGCCACGGGCAAAAATAAACGTAATGCGCCATATGTCTCATCTTGCACCCGAAGTATGATGTCGGCTGTGTGTCTCAAGCCAGCTTTCCCTTCCCAAGAAAGCGTCACAAGGCTGTGCGCCGATATGTAACTTGCCCACTACTAGTTCCTCATCAACAGTCGATTTTGCAATAAAGGATAAAGCTGGCGGTAGTAGTTGTCAACAGACTAGTGACATTAGAAATCCTTTCGTATGAGGGATAAAGGATACGTCAGGAATCCATCGTGGTAATATTACATGCACGGCACCTTACTGTTAGCACAAGCCCGTGAGCAGAAGATTTCAACCGCCTTCTATCGATTTTACCACTAACACCTCTCGAGGGGACCTTTTTACCCGAGAAATAAGACATTCATAGATAAGAAAGTGCGGGGTTTTACTTAGGGGCTTGGTTCAGTTTCAGCCTCATCCCTCCTGCTTCTGCAAATTCAGTGCGTTCAGCTGGCCATGATCCTCGATGCGTAATATCAAGCCCACACCTGCTCGCTGCTTACGTGAAACGAGGGCGCCCGCATTGCAGAAGATGTTTTCCCAGGTGGCGATTTTATCTAAGAGGCGGTACCGTTCCATTAGCGGCAACACGCTCTGCAACGGCGTGTAGACGATGTAAATAGGGCAGAGCTGTGAGCTCGGCGAGTCCTTCCGTCAACGCGTCATGGTTCTCAAGCTCGTGTCTCATTTAGCTGGACGCCACGGGAATGGTTGCGCAAAGGTAGTTGTATGTGGTAGTAACGTCGTTTGGCGTTGCGGCACTTTGGGATACGTGCAGAATCGATAAGCTTATGTGAGAGAAACCAGTGGAGGCGGAGAGAGTTACACAGCCCGAAGACTTCTAGGCCCTCTTCACGCACGCGAGGAGTCATCGGTGACACCATCCTCAACGCCATCTTTGTCGGCGATCACGTTCAAGGTGGCAATGATTCGCCTCAGTAATCAGAGAAGACATGAAAGGCAAATGTTGGTAATGCGATCAGACCGTTGATCGAAATGAGGATCCCATCTTCGATGGCGAGCGGACCCCATTTCGAAATTGCTACCAATATCTGAGACCCCAAGCAAGGCTCCTGAAGAGACCATAGTGAAGTGAACCATGGGTCCAAAAATTGACATCCCACAGTTATGAGACCGGCGCGTGGAACATTGGCGATGGGAAATAGATTCCACTCGCACTATTTGAAAACTTCCACTTTCCTTCCTCCAATGAATTCTGGTGCAAAGCGCAGTAGAGACAACGCACGCCATGGAAATATGGCACTAGGATAGAAATGCTTATACAGCGAATTGTTTTTTATCTTCATCAATGATGGTTGATTCTTCTACAGTCGATCGTTCGGTTGACCCTTGACCATTAGCTCAAGAGCCTCATTATCTAACCCCTCGCTAGGAGCACCAAAGAACAGCAGTGCTAAGATCCTCCCCAACATAGCCGTTGCATCAGAGGACCAAGCGTCGTTGGCGTCCTTCGCAGCTTTCAGTTGGATGAGTGCCTGCGACCATCGAGAGTCAATGCGGGGAAATATCTTCTGTTTCAGGTAGTAAACCTACCTCCTTCACGATAATGCCACCGAGGCTATGCCCTATTAGTATCAGCTGTCGTGGCTTGGCTGCAACCAAGTTGCTCATATCGTTTCTAAAGTTCAGGGCGAGATCTGGTATTTCTTGAAAGTTTTGAGTTTCTGTAAGCTTCGAATCATAGCCATATATGAAGATCCGTGCTAAGGGAAAGTGTTCGGGTAGAACGTCGCGAAGCCACATGAAGCATTTGTCTCTACCGCGTTCTTTGAAAGAGCCAAATGCGTGTCCATTCGAGCCAGACAAAGCGACGATACTGCCTTTCTGTCAGCACTGGCCCTGCAAAATACTACGAGTACTTCAACTCACTCCACTGTACAATCACGATCAGAAGTTGAGTGGAGTGGTGTAAACCCAAGGAAGTTCAAGTCGAGCTGCAAGAACACAGGCGTGCCATCGGTGTCCCTGAATCTCTTGGTCCATACTTGTTGTGGTGGCCGAAAGAAAGCTGGTACTTGCTGAAATGTGAAAGTAGCCACTTTCCTCTTAACATCAAAAGGGTCCGTGGCGAGAGAATATATTGTGAGATTAACATCATGATCGAGGTTCCAAGCTTTTTTGAGCAGCTTGGAAGCTTGTTTTTGTGAGACGGGCTGCTCAGATACGAATGTGGGTATTCCTTGCAAGCGAAAGGTTGTAGCGGGCTGGAAGCTGTGTTGAGCGATTTTCGCAGCCTTCGGATCTTGCGCAAAGGAAATTCTCCAGATCTTAAAGCCAACAAGCATAAACTGGGCACTGAAAATTGCTACAACAAGGGTGATGAAAGAAAGAATTCCTGTGTTCCATTGGACGGACATGGCTCATTAAATTGGACGTGGGCGCTCGCTAGACAAAAATCGGTCGAATGCCGTGGATGCAACCTCTTTGAAATTCCAGGCCGGGCGATGCTGCGGTTATTTAAGCGCAATGCAACCCCATCGAGCACATTGTCAGCCTTAGTGGATATGCAAGCTCAGCCTCCGTAGGATGAACGGCCGTCGCCGACGGACTTTGATAGGTCAGGTTCTTGGCTGCGCCCATTTGTAACCGCGAATATCCTAGCCCCATTAGTAACATCTCCCGATGATTCGGAGAAACTAGGCGAATGTAGCCTCACTGTCACACCTTACTTGAGAAGGGAGACGCATGTCCATTCGGGCGTCTTCCGTCGGTATAAGACTTTTCTTGCCATCGACCATTGCACTATCGCATTACACGGCCGCATGTAGCCGCGAAGCTATAGAAATAGATATCATCGCTAAGAAGCCTGTGATTCACAAGGTTTATTACTCTATTTTCGATTCAAAGAGCTAGTAGATCGTTAATACTGAACTATCTCGCCATATTTCTTAACCGATATGGGGAAAATACGAAGACCAATTTGGAACGGTAAAAACAGTATATGGAACGTAAGTCAGGCTTACAAAGCATTCGACAATCAGAAAAACGCGGGCTAGGATGTAGAGACAAAGTGCTAAAATGCCCAACATGTAAAACAGCATCATCATCGTCCATTCAAGCCCTTTCCAGTCAGGTAGTCTTTCCCAATACTTAGAAAGCCATATCGGATCAATTGAGAGAATTTGAGAACGAACCGAAAGTGAAATCCGCTTAACGATATAGTGTAAACACTGGAGAGCAACTATTACAAAAGGTATAAAGAGCGTCACTCCGGAGAGTCGCCACATTATGGACTCAGCCATGCTTGAAAATGGTGCATTCCAAGCCATAATATGACTAACGCCGCATAGGCAGGTCGGTCCGGTGGCTACAATGAGCAAGTTGATAAGATGATTGGATTCGGATTGAACAACGGTTCCATCGGATGCTAGGAAGTCCCCGATCCGGTCCGTAACGAAGTTGGTACCAGTAGGGAGCTGAGGTGTTGTATCGTGGCAGTAAGCGCTCGCAAGCTCAAGGCGGGCTATATCTGCTGATGTCAAAATCATCCACGGCTTGAATTGACCGAGAATACCAAATTTTTCGACAAGATACCCTGACCTAGACATTTGCGGTTGTCTTTGCTGGTCCGACAATGAATTGAAGATACGCCGATAACTGAGTCTAGGCTTTATGATATAATCGGCGCAGGAATAGACAATCTCATGTGTGTACGGTCCAGCAATCGCAGCTTCTTTGAAGCGGTCATTCTTAAACTGGTCTCGAGCGATGGCATTCATTTTCAAACACACTGGGGTTCCTTTAGTATGATATGCTAACTGCGTGATTGTTGGAAGATTACACAAAACATACCACACGTTCCTTGCCATCCAAGATGATCGGGTCGTAACCAGCGTCTGGAGGACTTGAATGAAGTTCTGAACTGTCTCTCTGAATCGGGACGTTGAACCTAGAATCGGTTCGACCATGAAAATGAAGCATGTATCGTCTTCCTTTCCGAGTGAAGTGGAATTTTCGATGGATGATTTTGCTTTGATTTCACTTATGTCGTCGAACCTCTTCCCTACAGAGCTTCCCAGAATCATCGCACAGAAGAGGCCTTCATGCCCCTTGATCGAGATGATTGATGGTAGGCCAATATCAAGGGGTTTGTTCCACCATGATAAGTAGATAATTAGCGCACAGATTGAATGTCCAAACGTATTCAGCTCGAGGAGACTGATGGAGAGTCCTCCTGCAAGCCTCAAGATACATTGAATGCAAAACCACGACGCCTGGATGCATACAATTGCCTTGGCGAGGCTGTTGGCTTTGCTTTTGTCCAAGATCTCCTCTTCGGGTAGGTCAGGAATCAGGTCCGGATGATGCTTAGCGAGGAAGAGAAGGGCAGCCGGAGTTAGAGAAAGCCTGGCCTGACGGTTGGGTAAGATGTTCGAGGATGCTGATAGGTCACTGATGGCGTAGCCACCCATAAGTGCGTAGTGGCTCTGCGTCGGTGTCCAAATATTTGATCGTAATGGCATTTCGGTCCCGAGCAATTCATCCATCTGCTAGGAAAATCTCAAATCAGTGCACAACGTGATGGGCAGTCTACTTTTACTCACCTCAAAATTTCCGTCCGTCGCTTGCCGGTAACCAAAGAGCCGTGACAGTGCCTTTCGGAATGCATTTTTAAGTGACCAGCATGGCTTGTCCTGGCGAAAATGCTTTCCCATGCCTGCCGTAAGGTAACTTGCGTTCAGGTATTGGTGTACAGCGGACAGCGCTATCTATCAAGCGTAGTCATGTTAGTAATATGCTTTCAGAATCAAGCATAGAGTGATGTGTCCTACCATCTCCGGGGCAAACACGCCCAGCAAGACCCACCAAACCTTCCGCTCAATGTTCTTTCCCTGACCCTCCGGCTCGGGAATATTGATATGAAGAGCAGACCAAACACAAAGAGCCATTGTAACCAGACAAGTGCTGAGGATTGACCAGGTCCCTCGAGTGTTGGGCTCCGGCTCCCAGTGGGAGCTTATGTTCCCTCCTTGTGCATCGAACGGATCGTGCATGGTCCCGGTGTTGGAGTCGTGCTTGTAAAACTCCTCAGGTTGCGTTGAATCAATGAGAGAGTGATGAAGCTGAATGAGGCTGCTAGAAATTGGAAAATGGCCAAGTCATACATTAAATAAGAGAACCAGGAAAATAAGTGGACGCCTGTGGAACAAAAAGCCTGCAGCAATGGACTGATTTCTACTCTTTGTTCATGCGAGTATTATACGAGTAACGATGAGCCTGACACTTGACCAGTAGTAACAGGGTTCGCGGGTGCTGACTGCGTCACGTGTGGGCTGTGCAAAACGTGTGTACCTTTGTACGACATAAGCTTGGCCTGGCGCTGGTGGATTGGCAGGAGAGCAACCTACTTTTCAACGGTGAACGAAACAGCCCCAATGCCATCCTCTTAAACCAGACACTTAAAATAGTTGTTTTGACTTTTCGGTACATTTCAAAGCGGGCTGGTTTGTGCTCGACATAGAATGAGATTAAATTTACTAAACTGATGGCTGCAGCCGTGATAATTGAAACTAAATAAAGCATTAAATTTGCCCATCATCAATTGACTGTTTCACAACGAAGCTGATATCGTCTCCACGTTCGCTTCCCTCGTCAAAGCGCTCATGACCTTCTCAGCGTGATCCCAGGCGTTATGAGACACGCAGTTCTTCATCGCGATGGCGAATTCTTCGGCTACATTCTGTCAGCTGAGTTACACCATGATAATCAAGGCACTTACTCGTTTGCGGCGGTCCTTGCTTCCCGTTTGGATCCCGCCCGCGAATCCTAGTGACTTCTTGAACGTAATCGGCCCTCTCCTTCCTGCACTGCTCCCAGATGCGCACCCTCTCCGGGACATCAGCGGCCGAGGTGCCGGCCGCAAGACAGACGCCCAACGCAGCAGCGTCTTCGACGGCTTGAGCAGCGCCCTGGCCCATGTCTGCGTTCTTCGTCAGCATCTACAATGATCGATTGGACTGGACTGCCATACACGGAAGGAACGGATGCGCAGCATCCCCGAGCAGAAGCACGCGGCCCTTGACGAAGCTCGGCAGGACCTCCATATCCAGCAGATCCCACAGCATAACGTCGTCGGCCGGCGCCTTCTCCAGCATGCGGATGACGGGAGACGAGAAGCCCTCGAAGTGGTGGATCAGCTTCCCTCTGTTCGCGGATTGGTTGTAGCCCGACAGTCCTTGTTTTGGCGAACACAGTCAGCTCACATACGTTGCCCCGCAGAACACGATCGAGTTAGGAGAGTTGTAGATATACCTTTCTGCACCGGCCCCACCTCCCCCGTCGGCACGAACGCAATGGCATTCATGATCTTGTTATCCGAGCACGGGTAGAACACGATGCGCCTGAAGTCGCCGTTGCCGTTCTCGCCGCCCACCTGCACGCACTGCCCCGTCTCCTCGGCGAACATCTTCGTCTCCGCGTCTTCGCGCAGGGCGGACGTCGGCGTCAGCCAGCGGTAGCCGCACTTGCCGGACGTAAACAGGGGGACGTCGCGGCCCGTTACTGCTTTGCGGGCGCGGGAATGGATGCCATCCGCCGCGACGACGAGATCTCCCGTGATCTTGGTGCTGTCGGCGAGCGTGATGGTGGCGGTATCGCAGTCCACGTCGGTTACCCCGCTCGCGGTGTACAGTGTGGCGGGGGTGCCGGGGCCGTCATCGGAGAGTGCTCTCTCCTTCAGCGCAGTGTGCAGGTCGATGCGGTGGAGGAGGAAGTATTCCTGGTAGTTTTTAGCAGCGTGGTTTGCTATGGTTTGGTCGATCTGCTCACGGCTTGCCAATGGTTCCGCTCGGCTTCGCTGGGGCGGCTGCTGAACAGGACGTTGGTGTTCTTGTCGTGGAATTTGATCTGCGTGTGTGGGTCAGCACTTGTGTGTCAGCGCGGGGAGAAGGCTCGCTGGTGCTGCTGGCAGGTGGTGGTGACGGACGCTCTCGTATCTGGTGGCACCGAACGTCTCGGGGTAGATGCCCATGCGATTGAGCAGAGCGGTGCAGTTCGGCGCGCAGTGCACGGCGGCGCCTACTTCGCTGGCCAGGCGGGACTTCTCATAGATCTGGGGAAAAGGCGGGGGGTTAGCTTATTAGAAGGTGAGTTAAGTACCCCGCTTCAGCACACCTCAACCTGATGGCCCTGCTGCCGCAGAGCAATGGCAGCAGATAGCCCTCCGATGCCCGCGCCGATGACGAGAACCTTTAGAGACATTGTGAGCCTTGAGGATTGAGGAAAAAAGAGAAGGGAATTTTGCATTGACACGTCAGGGTCCTCTCATGGTTGTTATATCCGGGCTGCGGGTCAGCTCGACTAAATAAATCTACGGAACCCCCACACCCGACAGAATCGGCTCCGCTGTGGTTATTGGGTGGGTCTCGCGGCACCTAAAAATCAATGATTCTATCTGAGGTGAGATGCGCGTGTCGACGGTTGTTCCTGCATCGAATGAGGGGGCGAGAAAGCACGTAAAAGTTGCTGTTCACATGTTTCTATTGAGTTTCAAGCTGAGCACGCGAGTGGGTCAAACGCGGATACCGATGCAGTTGATGAAGTTGATGAATTGCGAGCTCGGCGGCCCGTTCCGCGCCGTTTGCACCCTGCAGTTGTGGTGTTGTTTCTGGTGAGACAAGGGTCCACAAACGCCGTGACGTTGTCGGCACGGAAGCCAAGCTTCATAGCAAAGTATGACGACAGGTGGGATCGTCGGGTGAGTGGACGAGAGGGAGGAGGCGAGTGGCGGGCATCGGCGATGCAGGCCGGGTCCGTCCATTCGCGCAGCGCCGGAGGATTTTCCGGGCGGCGGACAGGGGGCCTGATCTCGATGAGTTGAGGCTCAAGGCTGTGGAACAAAAATCCAGGCCCTTCCGCTCCCTGGTCACGGCCGATTTCGATTTCTCCTCTTTCTCTCCGCTCAGAAGATACTATGCTCCGCCAGCGCGCCGCCCTGCCGCGAATAATCCACACCAGGCGCGCGGCCGACGCAGGATGATGAAGCGCGGATCACCCGACGAAGACGACAAAGCCACAACTCGCTCCGGCACGCACAAGCGCCGCCGCCAACTTCAGCCGTTGCCTGTCAGAGGCAGCCCCGAGCCGCCGTCGCGCAGCACCGCCATCGACCGCGTCTCGGCCTGGCTCGACTGCCTGCCCGAGAGCCCGCGATCATTAGCATCCAGCGACGCCGTCGACAAGCCGCAGGACAAAACCATCTTCGACCCGCCGTCGTCGCTGTCGTCCAACCCCAACAAACCCCGCTCGCAGAACTACCGCGCCCAGGTCCTCCGCCGCCTCGAGATCCGCGTCGACGCCGATGCATCTGATGAAGTCCGCCAGCGTCTGCTGCCGCCAATTCAGGATGGTGGACTGAACGAGGAACGCATTGGAGAGGTTGCCCGGGAGCTGTACGAGAGCGCGAGAGAGCTGCTGGACCGGGCGGCCGTGAACGACGAGTGGACACAACCGCTCAGCCGCGCCATCCAGTCCCTCATGCGCGACAAGCCCGACCAGCTCTGCTGCCTGCCCGACAGAGGTACGCTAGCTTTCAGCTCTCTCTTCTCTCTTTGTCTTCAATGGCTGACGCTGACAACGACAACCAGAGTGGCAATCCGCGCTGAAGCCCGTCACCTACATCCACCGCATCGCGCCCTCGCCGCCCTCGCTGCCGCAGAAACGCAGCAGCACCACCCTCGCCGCCTCCTCCCCGCACCCCGAACCTGCCTCCTCTCGCAACAACAACAACACCACCAACCTGGGCTACCCCACCCCGGACCAAACCCAATCCCCCGTCCAAAGCCAACCGGCCACGAACCCACCGCTCGCCCCCCCACGCACGCCCTTCCTCCACCTCGAGCCCGCCCCCGCCCGCCTGCAACCCAAGACGCCCAGCCCAGACCTCTCCATCGGCCTGAGCGACAGCGACACGGCATGGACGACCGACGACGGGCCATCATGGACGCGCCCGGGCCTGGGCGGCAGGGACGTCAAGGACATCCTCGTCGACCTGCAGCATGCAGCCAATGAAGACCGCATGACGCTCATCACCGACCCGTGCGTCGCGTCGCCCAGCGGCCTGCGCTTCCCGTTTCTCGTCGTCGAGGCCACGCCGGGCGTCGGCGGGAGTATCGCGGATGCGGAGAATAATGCTGCTGTGGCGGCGGCGTGTGCCCTGCGTATCCTCGCCGAACTGTCGTCGCCTGAGCGCGCTGCGGCGGTCAAGAAGGCGTCGGCTGAGCAGGAGCCGTCGACCGAGGAGCGTGTCGAGGCGGTGTCGAATACGAACATGCACATGCGCTGCTTCTCGCTCACGACTGATGGCCCTATGCACGTGCTGTGGGCGCACACGCCGGCTGGCAATGGCTCGCACATGGTCTGGCTCGGCGCCTACCGCGTCACGCACCACGCTTCGGCTCTGGACTTGGTGCGCAACGTCGCACGCATACTGCACTGGGGCGCGGGGGAGCTGCGCGATTGGGTGAGGCATCAGTGCGTGCAGTATATTGACCGGATTTTGAGTGGTTGAATATGTTTCGATGCGTTTGCTTGCCTGGCCTTCTACTACCCCCTTCGCTATGCGAACGAAAAATTCCCCTCCGCATGCAGTGTTGGGTTGGCGCAATCGTGGTGCTGGATGGCGTTTTGGGAATAGGAGGAAGATTGTGGAGGTGTTTATGCGGCTTGTGGCTGGATGCTGAATGCTTTGAGCGTTTGGTGTATATCAATTTAGCGGTCAATTATCAAATACGTGTAGCTTCTTTGACTATCTGTTTCCTCCTGTTTGCCCAGCGTGATTCTTTCGAAATCGCTAGTCTTGATTACGTTTCGGTTCTTGCATTTCGTATCAATTCGAACCAAGGTCCAGCCTTGCACGGAGAAGATTGATAAACATACTCGGATGATATACCCTCGTTCTCACCTGATATTCAGCACAAGATTTTTCCTTCACCGCAGCAAAATTTGTATCGAGGTTGTCCAGAGTGGCCTCCGGGCCCTATAATTATGTATTCCCCATGCGACGCATTCGTCCATCTACCCATGCTCCTATAAACTCAAATTGCTTACAAACATCCTTAGGAATAGATCCTGTGTTCTGAATCATGCAAGATCCTTATAAAGCTGCATGCAGCTTGTCACCGCCAACCAGTTGGCCTGACCGCCCCACATCAACCCCGCAACCCACCACTTCAACTCTCCTTTCTCAACATAAACTACCCATTTATGCGAGAAATATTTCCTCGCCATGGCTTCCACAGAGACAGCAATTCAGCTGAATGAGCTCGAGGGCCGCTGTGAGCATACGAGGCCTGAGGATGTTGGCGACCAACTCGATGACTCTCGGCCCGCTCACGAGTTCTCTCTCCCGCCCGTTGACGGAGGAAAAGATGCCTGGCTTATGCTAGCAAGTGCTTTCTTTATTGAAGGCCTTGTCTGGGGTGTGTGTGTCCTCTACC
The DNA here is from genome assembly GCA_023087525.1 of Lasiodiplodia sp. KE8368. NCBI lineage: Eukaryota > Fungi > Ascomycota > Dothideomycetes > Botryosphaeriales > Botryosphaeriaceae > Lasiodiplodia > Lasiodiplodia sp. KE8368. The sequence continues at coordinate 95,651 of JAJMYN010000071.1, read as the reverse complement.
TCATCTATCAGCATTTGTGTTGACTTTTAACAGGATTTCCATTTGCTTTTGGCGTCCTTCAAGAATACTATTCCTCCCACGAACCCTTCGCGTCGGACTCGTCCCATTCCGCAACCATCGGTACCGTGGCGCTTGTGAGTACAGCCTCGATCTTGTGAAAGACCAGCCAATTGACTTCCGCAGGGCTTCATGTATCTCGGATCTCCCTTCGGCCTCACCATCATGCAGCGCTACCCCCGGTACCGCAGGCCCAGCAGCATCGCGGGCGTTCTGCTCGTCACAGGCAGCATTGCCGCCTCCTCTTTCGCCACTCACATCTGGCAACTGATCATCACCCAAGGCATCTTCTGGGCTCTCGGTGCCAGCCTTCTTTACTTTCCCATCCTCATCTACATTGACGAATGGTTTATCCGGCGCAAAGGCCTGGCCTACGGCACCATGTGGGTACGTACTACACACCTCCCATCCCATCCCATCCGGCACTCCGCCCTAACACACCACCAGGCCGGCACCTCCGTCGCCGGCGCCACCGTCCCCTACATCTTCACCTGGCTCCTCTCGCGCTACACCTTCGCCACCGCCATGCGCGCCTGGTCCATCGTGACCTTCGCCGTCGTCAGCGTGCTCGTCTTCTTCGCCAAACCGCGCATCCCGGTCTCTTCCTCCTCCTCATCTTCACACCGTGCGCCCCGCCCCAACCCCATCTCCTTCCGCTTCGCCCTCACCCGCCCCTTCCTCTTCTACCAACTCGGCAACATCTTCCACGGGCTAGGCTACTTCATCCCGTCCATCTACCTCCCCTCGTACGCGCGCTCGCTTGGCCTCTCCGCCGCGGCAGCCACCACGCCGCTCGCCCTCGTCAACATGGGCGCTTTCTTCGGCAACATTGCTGCAGGCGTCCTCAGCGACACGCTCGACGTGAGCGCCGTCGCGTTCGGCATCAGCGTCGTCGCCGCAGCAGCCATCTTCCTCTTGTGGGGCTTCTCCGGGTCCGTGGCGGTGGCGTTGGTGTATGTTTTCGCCGTAGTCTACGGTCTGTCTGCAGGCGGCTTCCCTGCAACCTGGACGGGGATCATACGTGATGTCGCTAAGAGGGCGGCGGCGAAGGCGGAGGCGGAGGGTAGTAGGGGGGTGGTGCTCGAGACTGGCCCGGCGTTCGGTCTGCTCGGGTTCGGGAGGGGCATTGGGAGTATTGCGTCGGGGCCGCTGAGTGAGGCGTTGTTGCGAAGGACGCTGATGGCCGGCGGCGGACAGGGGAGGATTGCGTACGGGTCGGAGTATGGTGTGTTGATTGTGTTTACGGGCGTGGCCATGTTGCTTGGTGGGACGGGGTTTGGGGCCAAGAGGTTGGGGTGGATGTAGGCCTTCGAAATCACCGCTGAGTTCGGATTTGCCCCCTTTGCCAGCAGCTCCTTGCTCGTCGCCTATGTAAGGTAGTCATCTTATTGACGTTGGGAGAGGACTTCAATAAACCACGTTCGTGCTATACAATATCCTACTGCTGCCCATTCGTCTGTTCGAATCGAGGCTTCAATCTGATCTTCAGCGGTCCCTTGCCCCACACCATAAACACCTCTTGATCTGTCCAGTTCTCAGACTCGGGTTCAAGCTTCAGGTCGAAATGCCATAAAACCGATGCCAGCACCAAACGTCCTTCCGCATATGCAAGGCTTCATCAATGCCGTCAGCAGTTCATCCTTCCAATTCAAGAAGCCTTTACTTACTTTTTCCCAACACAGTTCCTGGGGCCAAAATTGAACGGCTGAAACACGTCCTTTTTGTCGTTCAAAAAGGCTTCATCGCCGAGCCATCTTTCAGGCACAAACTCGGTCGGCCTGGAAAAGTTGTACGAGGATCGGTAAGCCGCAAAGTGCGGGACGCCCACGGTCGTCTGCGGATGGGGCAGAAGAATTAGCTTCGAAAGCATTTCAGACGCGCAAGTTGCTGCAACCTACTCCACCAGGCACCCACTGTCCCGCGATAGTTGAGCCGGCAGCTGGTACCTGTCTCGGTAACGACGACGGCGCCGGAGGGTAGATGCGGAGCGACTCTTCAAGAACAGCGTTCATGTACTTGAGATGCGCAGTAGCCAGCACCGTGATGTCCTCCGCCCTGTCGAACGCCGATCGGACTTCGGAAATTGTCTTAGCCAGGACGTCGGGGTTCTTCAGCAGGTAGAAGGTCGTTCCGGAGAGCCAGGTGGCAGTTGTTTCGCTGCCGGCGAGGATGAGCTCGCTAGCCATGGCAGGCAGGCTTAGTCTCTGGGGGATCTTGTCCGAGTGGATCAGTTGTTGCAGGAAGTCGGTGCGCTCCTCCGTTCTCCGGATACGCCTTTCCGTCTTTTCGACCGTGAGTGCTCTGTGCGCGGCGGCTTCGCGGGCGACTTTCGCGGGGATGAGCATCTGGAAAAGCTTGGATAGCAGCCCGCCCATGGAATAGACACGCATGCCGCGCTGCCAGGCCAGGAGCTTCATCTGGCTAAAGATGACCGTGATCCAGTAATGGTATAACCCGCTCTGCAGGCAGCCAAACGGCTCTCCAAACGCAAGGTCACCGATAACGTCGAAGGTAAAAAACTGGCTTGATCAGTGGACGTAGCGGGGTGTGATTGATGCACTCACATTGTACCAAGACACTATGTCGACGACGCCATCGCCCTTGCTGCTCTGTTCGTAGAGGCGTGAGATCAGGAGCTGTGAGATCAGGAGCTGCAAATACTGTGATATGAGATGCTCTTGCTCCCGCAGAGCCTTCTCCGAGAAGCCATGCCCGAGTGCACGTCGAACGGGGCGGTGGTCGTCGGTGGGCAGCGCGACGATGTCGGACCCGATTGGCGTCTTCGCGCTGTATGCGTAGGGGTCCTTGAGCATCTCTGGCTTCACACGTCCTCCGTAGATGTCGGGCCATGCTTTGCCGTCGATGTACGAAAGCTCGTTCGGGGAAATGCGAACGACAGGGCCGTATTGCTCGTGGAGCTTGACGGTTTGCAGGTAGAGTGTACCTTTGTTCAGGTAGTAGAGGTGCCATAAATGCGATGCAGCGGCAAGCTTCGGTCCGGGATACTTTCGAAGAGGGTGAAGAAATATGTTGTAAAAGCAGAAAGAGGCGATGAGAGCGAGAGCAAGCAATGTCTGAGAGTGTTCAGCATAATAGGTTCCCATGCTCGTTTGGGGTAATTGCTTACTGATAAAGCAACAAGTTTGCTTAGTTGAACGATATCCGTAGTGATTCTTCGCGTTAGTCTCAATCTTCTTTTGAAAGGCTTTCAGAAATGAGATGAGCTGTTGCTGAGGTTGAACTTGTGGTCATAGTATATAAACAACGATGCCGAGTATTTCGGCACGCCGCTACCCGGCAAGGTATCGGAACGGTGTTAAGAGCCGGCGAACCGGGTACTATAGAACCCGAATTTCGGCTTGGATAAATTGTGCAACCTGTATCATGTTATTCTTGAGGTTACCTGAAGCGTCCTCGCCTTATCTCCTGAAGTTACCTATCTCGCCGAGATTGGCAAGTACTCGCGTAGCATATTTCAGTAGTTTGATGCACCTGTATTTAAGCCCGGAAAGTCTTTCCGTAGATGTTCGTTATCTACACTATGTTGCATAATTAAGCTAATAATAGGAGATGCCGGGTACGGATCGAAGTCATAAAATCCCTGTAGATACATGTACAAGCAAGCTGTGATTATCTTCCAAGGCACATTGCTTATTGGTCTCAAAGCATATCGCTAAGAAAACCTTATTTGTGCCACACGGGTAGACGGACGTATAGGTCCGGGTCAAGGCATCCTCGGGTTACCGGTAGATTCCAACTCCGCTGGGAGATCCCGTAGACGCAAACGCAAGACGGCCTCACAATCACGACACTGTATATAAGCTCAAATTTACGTTCCAGTTCAATATATTCCGCACTTCACAGCTTACTAAAATCTTTGGTTAACTCGTTCCGCACTTATCTTCTCAACTATTTTCACGACATCTCATAACTACGCTGCAAACGCCTCAATGATTGGCCTTCAAGGGCTTCGTGTCATCGTGGCTGGGAGTGCCACGGGGATAGGTGCTACGGTCGTGCGGCGCTTTGCCCAGGAGGGCGCGAAAATCATTGCAGGCGATATCAATTTCTCAGGCGTCCAGCACCTAGCCAGAGACATTTCAGGTGGATCAAAGAGCGGCCCTGTGGTTCCGGTCAAGTTCGACCTGGCGAACGAGGACTCAATCGAGTCCCTGGTCCAGGCCAGCGTGCGCGAGTACGGCGGAGTCGACGTGCTAGTCAACGTAGCCGCAGCCGTCGGCAAAGATTTCCAGGCCCAAGATGTCGCCGTCGGAGCAGGCCCCAAATCCGAGATCTGGAAGGAGACGCTCAACACCAACCTCACCGGCTACGCCCTCACCACCAAAGCCGTCTTGCCCCACATGCTCTCCCAGAAACACGGGTCCATCGTCAACATCTCCTCCATCTCTTCTTGGACGGGCCACCCGCAGCTGCCCGCGTACCAGGCCTCGAAAGCCGGCATCCACGCCCTCACGCGACACACGGCCATGACGCAGGCCGCGAACAACATTCGAGCGAACTGCGTCGTTCTCGGTGTCTTTGGAACGGAAGCTTTGAAGCGGAATCTTGGCGAAAGGGGGGCCGATGCTGTGGCGTCTCACATTCCACTGCGCCGGTTGGGGCAACCGAGTGAGGCGGCCTCACTGATCGCCTTCCTTGCTTCTCAAGAGGCGTCGTTTGTCACAGGCCAGATCTGGAGCTGCTGCGGCGGGATGCAGTTGCGCGAATGACGGCCTGGCTGGCAGCTGTTGTTCCTTTTTTACTGGCCCTTGTGCTTTCATCTTAGCCACTATGCCAAAGCTCCAGGATAGCACTAATTGATATTTCGATATTTGTCAAGACTGAGAAAGGAGATCCAGGTGGGTACCGAATTGAGTAGACTTATGGCTGCGTGAGAATGATGAGAGAGGACTTTGAGTATCATGATTGAGAATACTCTCGGTCATAGCTTATAGACTAGCTTCTTCCCGCTGACCTTGCCCTGCCTCAGTTCTTCCAATCCCTCCAATACACCTTCAAGGCCACTGGTTCTCACATCTAGATTGTGGACCTTGAACTTCCCCTTTGCCAGCAGCTCCTCAGTCAACTTCCAGAACATCCTACCAAACTCGTAGTCCTCCCTGCTGGCTGGAAAATTGCCCGGGCCAAATGACTTGGTAAATGCCTCGCCGAAGGTCGTGTACGCCAGGGTATACTTCGCTTCCACGTCCTTGCGGGGAAAATCGCAGAACAACAGCGCCGAGTACACGGGCTTCTTCGCAACATCTGACTGAGCATCGGACAGGGCGTCGGCGCAGATTTGTGCAGATTTGCCCTCGGCAATGCAGTCGAAGGCGTAGTAGAGCTTGTTGCCGGTATGCTTACGGATGTCCGCGCCCACGGTCGCACTGTTGTAGTCGAAGACCGCATCAGCGCCCAGAGATTTAAGCATGTCGAAGTTCCTTGGCGAGCAGGTCGCAATGACTTCAAGGCCGGAGCTACTCGTTTAAAAAAACACGTGCGTCAGCTCGCAGTCCAGCAGGGCGAAGGGGGGGTTAGAAGATTGCTTACAGCTTGGCAAACTGGATAGCCAGGGCTCCGGTAGCCGTGCTCCCCCCGTAAATCAGAAGGGGAAAGCGCTCGCTGCTCGGGTGGCTGGGCAATGGGAGTCCCAGAGATTGATACAAGCCTTGGCCGACCGTTGAGATCCCCACTCCGAGTGTGGCTGCGTCTTCGAAGCTCACGTTGTCCGGAATCTTAAGCTGGATGCCTTCCTTCGCCACGAGGTACTCGGCAAAAGATCCATCTTCCTTGTTGGTTCTGTTTCCTCCGTGCGTCCAGCCGGCGATACGGTCACCAGTTTTCAGCGTCGTAACGTTGGCCCCAACCGCTTGCACCACACCAGAGTAATCACAACCCGAAGTGCACCCTTCGACATCTGGCATGAAAGCAATGTGCTTCCAGTCTGTGGGATTCAGGGCAACAGCGACAGTCTTGACGAGTACATAGTCTGGTCGGAGCTGGGGGATGGGAGAATCAATGACAGTGGCCTTGCCGCCCGATACTACCTTGATGGCTTTCATAGTTCAGACGACTCTGGTGATGACCACTTTAAAAGGGAACAATTGATCGTATTGGTTTACTGGACCTTTTTCTTCAAGGTTGTATAGATGGAATATATTGAAGCTCTTCTCCGAAGCCCTCGGTCGTAACTGCGGCGTTAATGGGAAAGCCGAGGGATGAAGTTGTCCCACCGAACGAGATATGTCAGCAAGGCAATTACAAAGCAAGTAGCAATGGAAGTCCTTCCACAGATAGTTAGAGGCGGCCGTATTAGTTGGGGATGCTCTGTGCTGCCCCCGGATGATTGGTTCTGTTTAGGCAATCATCACGCGTCGAAGCCCGTAGAATAGAACCTTAATTGCACTTGCACCCACTAGTCTTTCGCTTGAAACTACTATTAGGTCGCCACGTCTTTCGATTGCTTAGTAGTGCATTCGATCTAAAGTAATCATTAGAAAATCCTGGATTTTTCTCCTTGATCATGGTGACCTTAAGTAAACTCGGGACCCCGTCCTCAATTAATTCTCATCGCAAAACCCACAGGCACTCACACCACGAATACATCAATTTCAATCATACTTTCAACCGCGCTCTTTGAACAAACTCGTTCATTCAATCCTCGAAAATGGCCACCGCTCCCGCCATCATCTGGCCCACCAAATACCTCCCCGGCACGACCGACAACTACGTCTCCAACGAGGTCATCGTGAAGGGCATCACCGCCGCAAACGTCTGGGCCAACCTCGTCGACATCACCAAATGGGAGTCCTACTACTCCAACGTCTCCAACATCACGCCTCCGACATCCGGCCCTTCCCTGGAAAAAGGCGACACGTTCAGCTTTTCCACCTTCGGCTTCCCGCCGCTCCAGTGCGAGACCTGGGAATCCATCGCCCCTGGAGACGGACAGCCCGTCGGACGGCTGGCCTGGCGCGCGTGGCAGGATGGCGACAAGGCGTCGTATCTAGACGTCTACCACGCTTGGCTGGTTGAGGATCTGGGGGATGGGAGAGTCAGGATTCTGACGCAGGAATCGCAGATTGGAGAGCCTGCGGCCGGTTTGGCTAACCAGAGGCCTAATCCGATGCTTAATGGTCACCAGGAGTGGCTGGATGGGCTTGTCCGTGTTGCTCGGGGAAACTAGTTTGGGCTTCTTTAACATCCAAATGGGAATAGCGTGTGAATTGGAGTCGATGCATCACAGCGCATAGAGGGGTCTGAATACCCGTAGGCGTAAAACATCTCGTACAGAATCAAAATAAACGCGTCCTCGGACCATCTAAATTACCCTCAAGTGTACGATTGTTTCAAATGTCCCTTTCAGTATATTGTTCGTTTCAAAAATCTAGACGATTCAAGATGGACACCAAGCACTCAGTTACAACCCCTGGATCGCAGGGGGCCAGAAATGTTCCGATAGCCTGGAGCAATTTCATTCAGCATCTATGAAAAAAGCTCTCTTGATGCAGTTCTTTGGAACTTCCTCATAAAAACCCTCCAGTGCGGGAAACAATAAATACACGCCATTGTATCCCATCTGCTTCTCCTATGGGAAATTTTGTTCTCTGATCATTCCTCATTTCCAGTAAAGTCGTGAAAGGAATTTGTATTCCCGGCAAAATTGGTGCTTCTCTTTCTTTTGAATATGAGTTCAGCGTGTCCATGAGGAACGGCTGGAGAGCCAGCAATATGACGTCATAGTAAATTGAGCTAAACTAACTTTGTTCAAGCGCGAAGAGATTGACCCCGCAATCACCTCCTGCCGCGAAGGAGATTCACAACCAGAACAGTGGCAACATCGCGACTGTCCTGCCTCTCTTCTGTCCCTCGCTCTCATTTTTCTTTAAAATGCCTCTGTGCAGTTATTGTAGCAACATTGACGCTCGAGAAATACTGCGACGACTGGTAACAGCAGGAGATCGTACCGAAAGCCCCTTGTTCGTTTTTGGTGATGCCATAGACCATCACGAGACAATTGAGGAGTGGGTAGATTGTGGCTTTGCAAATAATGGCTGTCAACTTTGTAAACTTTTTCTTCATCAATGGGCCACGAAAGCACGGCTGGGAGACCATAGACACCATTATAAAGGAGAAATCCCTCCCGGAGAAGATGATGAGGGGGTGATCCGAATACTTATGAAAGACCCGGTGGGGAGGCTGTATCTTCGTCCATATCGAACTCGGCTCCGCGAAAACAATGAACACCAAGGAAGTCCTGAACATTCCGGGCTACAGTTGAGGGGAATCATAACAGGGTTACGTACGCGTGGACGCAAAACGACCCGGATTAATTATCTTGGTAACCCCAGTTTCTTCTTTAAAAGAGGTAGGACTCACCTCGAAAAGTGTAAACCATACGCCAGCTAACATAACTTTAGGTACTATTCCAAAAGATGGCTCTTCAATTACGGACCTCATGTCATTGGGCGAGATCTACAAAGAACCTGGTTCCGTCGCTGCTCTTCAATTAGCTTCCCATTGGTTACAAAATTGCATTAATGAGCACAAATTGTGCGGAGAACTGATTGGTAAAAGTAACTGCCTCCCTACACGAGTCGTCTATGTTGGGAACGAAGGAGATGAGCCACGACTGGTGATTCCGGAAAATCAACCCAGGGAATCGACAGAAAAGCAGACGGGAAAATACCTGGCGCTGAGTTACTGCTGGGGGAAGGACGTGATCTTCAAACTCACCAAAACAAATTTCGACTCATTCCAGGAATGCATGCCGCTGAGGCATTGGCCGAAGACGCTGCACCATGCAGTTATCGTTGCAAGAGGGCTGGAAATTCCATATCTATGGGTAGACGCGCTCTGCATCATTCAGGATGATGCGGATGATTGGAAACTGGAGGCCGCCCGTATGCATGACATTTACAACCACGCCACTGTTACCTTGTTTGCTACAACCTCAGCATCTATTTCAGATGGATTTCTCCAGGCCGAAAACCGAAGAGTGAGCCCCGAATGCTCGCTACCTTGGGAGACCCCAAGCCTCGAACAGTCCGAAAAGGCCTCTCACAACAAGGTGTACCTTCGTATTCATGATGGAGACGCACATGAAGAAGACGACCACTTCAGAACGGAAGGACGCTGGAGGAGGCGGGGATGGACCTTGCAAGAGCGTCTATCAGCAGCGCGTGGACTCAGCTACACTCATCTTCAAATGAGCTGGCATTGCCATTCGGCCACCATCAGAGAAAACAACGGTTACGTGGATCACACGGAACAAGCAGCCTTTGACCTGGTCGAAGAGTCTCGTCTCGATTTGCATTATGACACCCTCGACAGGCTTACCGCTCTCTGGAATGGTCCTGTAAGGGTCGAAAATCACGAACGATGGGGAGTTACCATGCAAGAATACCACACCTTTTTGATTCGGTATTGGTATCGCCTAACCAACGAATTTCAATGGCGGAACTTCACTTACGAAGCCGACAAGCTTGCCTCAGTGGCTGGACTTGCAAATGTACTGGAACAAAAGGCTGCAAGTCGGGATCGATACTGGGCTGGCTTATGGGAAAGCGACTGGACCTTGGGATTACTCTGGATAGCCTGGGGAAACAAGAGAAGCCGTGAGGAAATCGACCGCGACCTTGAGAATTTTCAGCCAAAGCCCGACGGCGGTATTACGAAACCTCACGCTCCATCGTGGAGCTGGGCAAGTGTGTTGGCACATGACTTTTCTCATTGGGGTGCGGAGCCAACCAATTTCTCTTCGCATCGACGCGACATGCATAGCTGCCTGGGGAATGTTGAGACTCCGAAATTCACAAAGGAGCAAGAACGATTCATCCCAACGGAGCCCCTGGTCCTGCGAATTACGGCCCCCATCCAGCGGTTGTCAGACAATTGGAGAGACGTTCCCAGTAATCCGCAACCGGATGTTTTCCGGTCAGCGTTTGAAAGAGACCTGCGGAGCCTGTTCCACATGACGACCGATGAGGGTATAGAGCATCGTTCTGGCCACTTCAGGGCGGAGTTTGCACAAAAGCATCAAGGTTACCACCGCCAGCATTATGTGGCTATTCAGGTTGCCAACTGGATCCAGTCATACCAAGCCTCTGTTGACCTTCCACAGCCTGCAACCACTTCTGAAAACAGCAATGATGCCTGGGTGGTCTTTTTCTTGATCCTGGAAAGTGTTCCCGAACATCCGAATAGATATCGCCGAGTGGGTGCAATGGCTCTGTCTGAAGTTTACCCATTTGGGAGGCAGGAGCTCTTGGAGGACGAGGTACCGACTTTGCAAATGATGAGAGAAGAAGGGCTATGGGCGGAGCGAGAGATAGAACTTGTTTGATCTTTCACCTGACGACGGACTCACGCACTGTCAAATCCCCCCCTCCTTTCAAGGACGAAACGGCCTTACATTCGCCCAGCCTCAGCATCAGAAATGTTTCCAGCCATCAAACAGTGACGTTGGTGTTCGGGGTTGTTCCACTCACTGGAATGGAAATACGAAAACGCGATCATGAGTACTGCAACCGCCAGAACGTGGAGAACTGGCCTACCTGTACTGCAGAGAGCTTATGGTTGTACACTATCTTTGTCATAGTCTCGAGCATGAGTCGACTGCGCATCCGGGTGTTGTGCCTTCGAATCACAGTATCCGTTTCAAGGCCATTCTACTTGCCATTTTCGGTAACCGTCCCGGCGATGCTCCTCGCTTCAATTACCGAACGTTTCCAAAGCGCGTGCCGAATTGCCCCTGGCACAGCCGATCATCCCCAAAGGCGGATACGGTACGTGCATATGCAAGTATGGAGGATAATTAAGGTGCGACGCGGTTGCGGGCCGAGCAAATACGAACTGTGGTTCGATTGTTCCGTCCACAAGAGTTGATCGTCTGAAACATGGCCTTTACCGAGCGAAACGTTAAAAAGCAGCCAAACAACCGCTGCTCTTCCCATGTCCCTTGTATCATCACTCCATTCGTTAAAATGTCTGCCATTCAGCTCTCCCTGCTCATCCTGCAGGGCGCTGTAGCACTCGCCCAAAGTCCCGTCACCTTCAAATCGACGGGCAATCCGATTTTAGCCGATGGCTCGTACTACTCGGCCGACCCAGCCCCGCTTGTGGTAAACAACACGCTGTACATCATCGCGGGCCATGACGAGGCGCCAGTGGATCAGAACGCTTTCGTCATCAACGAATGGGAGATGCTCGTTGGCGAATCGCCCAGCCCGTCCGGCAGCGAATGGACCTTGCATCCGGCCTTCGCGAAGCCGCACGAGATCTTCTCCTGGGCAGCAGAAGGAACAGCCTACGCCGCTCAAATCGTCCAAGGCCCAGACGGAAAATTCTACCTATACGCACCCGTGACACAAGCCGACTCGACCAACACGGACCCGTTCGCCATCGGCGTCGCCGTCGCCGACAGCCCGCTCGGCCCGTACACCGATGCCCACCCATCCGGCCCTATCTTCTCGCAGTCCGTCCCGGCGCCGGGCAACTCGATCCAGAACATCGACCCGACGGTGCTCGTCGACGACGACGGCAAAGTCTACGCGTACTACGGCACCTTCGGGCAGCTGCGAGGCTACGAGCTGGACGCCGACATGGTCACGACGAAAGGCTCCGTCACCACCGTCGACAGCCTGACGGGCTTCTTCGAAGCCCCGTGGCTGATGAAGCGCAACGACACGTACTACATGCTGTACGCCGCCAACAACGCCGGGCCCGACTCGCCCTGCACGCCCACCTCCTACCACGCCTGCATCGCCTACGGCACCGCCGCCTCGCCCCTCGGCCCGTGGACCTTCCAGGACGTCATCCTCGGCATCGTGTCGTCCACCACCTCGCACTCCGGCGCCGTCGAGCTTGACGGCCAGTGGTACCTCATCTACCACACGGCCGACGCGGCGGGCGGCGGCCACTTCCGGCGCAGTGTGGCCTTCGACGCGCTGACCTGGGACGACAGCACCTCGCCGCCATCCATCAACCGCATCGTGCAGACGAAGCGTCCGGAGGTCGATGCGGAGCCGACGCGCAACATCGCGCCCAGGGCGCAAGCCAGCTCCGTCAACGAGACGCCGATCCAGTACTGGGTCGAGGCGCTGCACGACGGCAAGATCCCGTCGAACCCGCTGCCGCCGGATTACTGGAGCTCGTACGCCGGCGCCGACTCGCCGCAGCAGAGCACGCTGGTCTACACGTGGAATGCGTCTGTCGCGCTGAACGGCGTGCGCGTGGCGTTCTTTGCGGATCAGGCGGCGGGTGCGAGTGAGGGCGTGCCGCCGCCGGCGGCGTGGCACGTCGAGTACAAGACGGAGGCGGGGGAGTGGGAGAAGGTGGCGAATGCGTCGGAGTATCCGCTGGAGGTTACGGATGATCCGGAGGAGGTTTCGTTCACGGAGGTTAGCACGACGGCGCTGCGGGCTGTACTTACGGCGTCGGGCAGTGGTAGCCAGTTTGGTGGTGTGGGGGTGAAGGAGTGGGAAGCGCTGGCGCCGACGGCGCAGTAGGTAGAAATGATGCAGAAAAAAGTGAGCAGTGCAGGTGCTCCAATACAAAATGAATCTTTTTCAGAAGTCAAATGCCCAGTCTGGGCATATCAGAATCCAGTTCTCGACCTTTATTGTTATCGTCAAGCCACCACACTCAAAAGCTGATTAGGTACGGAGTCTGCCGCCCGAGCCTTAAGGATAGCCGCATCGGCCTTGCGCCACTGTGTTGGTACCGAGAGTGAGTGGCTCGGGAATCTCGTCCACAAAGCCATGAATTTTCAATGAATTTGTGATGCGGGGGTGATAGGGGTAGCTGTTTGGGGTGGAATGGGCGGCAGTGGCGTCGACTAAGCTCCCCACGGACTGGGGCCCCGGCAAATATGCAAACTCACCCAGCCACAGTACAACCCCTTTAATCGCATCTTTCAGCTTGACGACAGGCTTCTGTGAACCGGTTCGATTCTGCAAACGTCTTTGTTCGAAATGTATCCCTGCTCAACATTTCTTCTTCGTTCTCCGTCTGGGTACCACTTTCAATTATGAATAGCCCAAAATAAGTAAAGCGAAAGCGAATCAATTGCCGCAAAATAAACTTTGAGCCTGTGGCTGCGTCTTGCGCCCCTCGGCTACTCTTATGGGAGTTCAGAGCGGTAAAACACATGGCTATGAGTTCTGGAGCTGGATAAGGAGCCCTATGGGCGTTTAAAATTACCGCGACACCTCCGGAGCTAAGCGTCCAAGCTGCATTTAGCGCCGGCTTAGCGTACAGGGCGGGCTTTCCCCGAATGCGGCACAACCTACTCTCAACGTTCATGGAAAGCTGCGAAGTGCCTGCTTTTCTCCGACTTGCACCATCATTGAACTCGATATAAGAAGTACAAGCTCGCTTTCCGGCAACTGATACGCGGATTTGCTCCGGATCCAGCTTCAGCCCCCATACGCTCTGCCACATGGGCTTAACCACCGCCACAACTCCGCCCATTCCTCCGCCAAGAGTGCCAAGATCTCGTACAGAGATATCCGGAGGCTTGTCTATGGAACCTGCCGGACCCCTCTGCCCACAGGGCTGTTTCCCCCGTTTTGCCTACGGACCCCACCGGCTTACCTCCGTCCAGGATCCGAGCGGGGCTGAGTGACTAAGGTTAAACAGGCTGCACACAGCCAGCCATAGGCGTATTTGCACGGATAGCTTCGGCGATGCCGCTTGAGGACCCCACTGTGGTGTATGTTGTGGAAATATCGACTGCAGCCTCACCAGCTGCACTCCCAGTATATTAAGACGTGCTCGCGGCTCTTCTTTGCCGGCCAGGGCACTCCTCCAGTAATCATCTGTACATCCAGTCACTCTTTACAGCCTTCCGGCTACCCACTCCGCCTTAATCGAAATGGCTCCCACTCTCTCCAAGCCTACGCTCTTTCTGGGCCTTCTGGCCGCACACTCTCTTGCCACGCCTACTCCTGATAAGCGTGCCGCCGCTCCTTCTTGCGTAAACAACGCCAGCAACGGCCAGGTCTACCAGGGCACCAACTCCCAATGGAACATCGAGTGTGGCACTGACTATGCGTACGTATAACTGGATGTAGACATACATGGGCAATCTGGCTGACCTTCAACAGCGGCGGTGACATGGGAATGTCCTGGGTCGACTCCTTCGAGGCCTGTATCAGGGACTGTGACGCCACCACCGGATGTCTTGACGTTGCTTTCGTGCAGCCGAACGCGTGCTACAAGAAGAACGTCCTCACCCCGGCCGTCGCCAACGCGGGCGTGTGGACTGCCAAGAAGGCCGGCGCTTCCAGCTCGTCTTCGTCCCTTACCTGCGTGAACAACGCCGCCAATGGACAATCGTACACGACGTCCAAGGGCACCTTCAACATCGAATGCGGCGTCGACTATGCGTAAGCAACCCCCCCTTCCCGCCACCCTCCCCGCCATAATCTAACGCCCCATCGCTCCCCAGCGGCGGCGACCTGAGCTCCTCGACCGTCTCCTCGTTCGAGGCCTGCATCAACGACTGCGCCACCACCACCGGCTGCATCGACGTCAGCTACGTCAACGGCGCCTGCTACAAAAAGAACACCCTCACCACCGCCGTCCCCAACTCCAGCGTCTGGACCGCCAAACTCTCCACCGCCTCCACCGCCTCCGGCCCCTCCTGCCCGGCGAGCAACGGCCTCACCACCACCGCTTCCACCGGCGGCGCCTACAACATCCTGTGCGGCACCGACTACGCCGGCAACGACATGAAGGAGGTCGACACCGCCTCCTTCTCCGCGTGCCTGGAGGCGTGCGACCAGAACACCGGCTGCGTCGGCGTGTCGTACGTGGCGCCGGCGTGCTACCTCAAGAACGCGCTGACCAGCACGCCGAGCGCGGTGTCGTACGTGTGGGGCGCGACGAAGGCGATCGACGTCCCGACAGCGTGCCCGGCGGCCGAGGGCACGACGGTGACGGATGACGCGGGCAACTCGTACACGATCAAGTGCAACTACGACAGCCCCGGGTTCGACTTCTACGTCGTGAAGGCGGACAGCTTCGACGCGTGCATGGACGTGTGCGCCGGGCAGCAGGATTGCGTGGGCATCTCGTGGGTGCCGGATTACAACGACTGCTGGCCCAAGTACTACATGCCCGACTACGCCTTCTTCTCGGATAGGACGCTGAGCTACGACGTCTGGCTTGCTATCAGGGATGCGGAGGAGGTCGAGCTGCAGGAGCCGACGGAGCAGGAGGGTGGTTGGAATACCGAGGAGCCCGAGGAGCCGGAGGTCGCTTTCTCTGATGATGAGGAATGATGGACGAAATGTCGCCTACAGGCTATCTTTAAGCCGGATTCTAATGTTTTATCAACGTTAATTCAGTCGTATTAATACATTTTGTACATCTGACTACATGACTATTTTGTGCAACATTGACAGTTGATAGTGACAAAACAGCATCAAAAGTATCGAGCCGCATTATCCCATTCCTCCAGCCCTCCCAAACATCATCGTCAGTGCAGCTGATCTCACTTCGTCTATGCCACACTGATGCTCGTAGCGCACGGTGTCGGGTCATCCGGCACGCACGGCACCGGCACCGGTTCCGGCTCGGGCTCGCGCTTCCCAACACCGACGCAGCTCGTGGGGTCATCGGGAACACACGGCTGAGCCTCGGGCTCTGGCTCCGGCTCACGCTTTCCAACGCCGACGCAGCTGGTCGGGTCGTCGGGGACGCAGGGCTGCGGCTCGGGCTCGCGCTTCGACGAGCCGATGTTGGTGCAGCTGGTGGGGTCGTCGGGCACGCAGGGCATGGCCTCGCGCTTGGTGGGCGTGCCGAGAGGGGAGGCGAGGGTGAGGGTGGCTGGGGGATGGTGGTTTTGTTAGCCTTTGGGCTCGGTGTGGAGAGGTGGAGGGACGCGGGGGCTTACCGAAGAGGAGGGCGGTGGCGGTGCTGAACTTCATCGTGGCGGATGGGGTGTTAATTGCTGGTTCGTGAAATTGGGGTTTTGGTGGCTGTTGATGCTGGGACTTGAAGGGACAGTGAGACTATGTTTTATACAGGAAGAGGCCTCCAGCATCCACATTTCGAGCCCGCCGACTTCGGTGAATGCGCAGGAGGGTGCTGGCAGGTCGGCACGATTTACTCCGCAAGTTTGCTCTTGACTTGGACGTTGCGGGATGTGGAGTAGAGAGTAGGCCGAGATCTCCAATCAGATAACTTGCATCTGATAACTTAATGCCGCATAAGCTGTTAGGCCTTCACTCGGTGTGATTGCCCCACAGCTTGTCCGCCGATCGACATCTCACCCTTTCACCCGCCACAATTACACGTGTAGGAAACACACCAGGAACTCCACGCTAGCATCATCATGTGAGCCTCTTCTATGTCTTTGGGTATTTGTGATTGGCCTACTTACCAGATAAGCTGTCATTAATTCAGGATGCATTATTTTTGACCTGCGAGGAAACACTGGAGACTCTATCACGCTGGGAGAACCCTTTGGCCAACAAGACTTTCAATATTAAACCTTAGTAATACCGTCAGGTAAATTCTTCATTGGATGTAGACTTCAACTGGGGGCCTCGATCTGCACCCGAATGTTCTCCAGCTTCTCCGTGATCACGCAATTGGCTTGGCGGACGGAGTTGTTGCTACTGTTGCATGTAGGCCCATCATACTTCCGGCGATTTCCTGAATTGTCCGATCTATTAATTCACGGACTACAGCAGATCCATGCTGATTCTTAAGTCAACCGTGACAGCATTCGGATCATCGGACTCGGATTCGTACCATGTTGCTTGAACTGGAGAGATCTGAACATCTCCACCTCGTATTAAGTTCACATTTGATTGCTCCGATTCTGTAAAGTTCTATGAATAATACAAGCTACGCACAATTATTCCTCTGCTTGGATCAGGCCCACTTAGAAGTGTGACGTCAGAAGGCAAGAAGCGAACGTAAGGCGTCCAGCGAAAAGCCTTTCTCAAGCATCGCCGACCTTCATCGGCCAAGACCCTAAAAAAAGCTTGATCGACATGTCGGCAAATTCTCTCATTCAGAACAGGTAGTTCTCGTCGACCTGAAATTGTAAATAAGTAGGTCACGCCGATGTCCGGATTTTGATCGTTTCACGCCAGCATACTTTAAGACTATACAGGATTCCAGTCCTAACAATATCTCGTGTAATGGAGGGTATAAAGTTGTCGGTTTTGGAGCACCCTAGTCCTTGTTCGCCATACATCATGCTCAGCCTTTGTTGGGAAAGGTCTGGTGCTGACGAGGTGAAGACCACGAAAGAAAATCTTAATGAGTGTGATAAGTCCTACGAAATTGAAAGCAATAAAGAATGAAGTAAGGTAAAAGATGCATGTTCTCCACAAGATGTACTACATGGCAGTCCTCGCGTTTCCTAAAAAGCCACACCTACAGTAGGTGACCTACTTACCTCCGACCGTGACAGTTAGAGACTCCGGGTTACCCGACTGCACCTTCCCACTCTGATCCTTGCCGCCAAAAGGCGTGGCATCATCGTAAGCGAAAGCATAGCCCTTCCCATCAGACGTGGTCCCATGCACGATCTTAGCGTAATGGTTCGTGACTCCGTGCTTGTAGTAATCCTTGATTCCGTTCGGATCGGGGATCTCGTGGTTCTCCAGCAGCGTGGAGCGGTTGAACGCAGCACACAGCAGCGCGATGATGGCCTTTCTCTCATCGGTGCCCTGGTTCTCGAACGGACCCGTGGCGTTGTCGAAGATGTTCTTGGACGACGGCTTGCCGAACGTCTCGCCGCCGACCTTGAGCACGTCGTTCTCGACGTGGCCTCTCAGCGTGGTGGACGGGTTGATCTTCACCAGAAGCGTGTCGTGTTGGTACTTCTGCCAGACCTTGTTGATGTATTGGTCGTAGTAGTCGGCGAACAGCTGAGGGTGTAGGCTGGCCATGGCCTTGTCTGGGCTGAGGGCTCGCACGTACTTGTCGTCCGTCTTCAGGACCAGCCTAGCCCATCCGCCTCCGAGGTGCTCGAGCTTACTGCAGACGGCTGCCAGCCCGCCCGCAGGGAGACCCGAGACGTGCGACTCCTTGCCGCCAGAGTGCTTCAGTGACAAAGCGATCGGCAGCCCCACGAAGTCGACGAAGCTGATGTTGGCGTACATCTGCTTCGCGTTCCACGTGAACTCGGCGAAGCCCCACTTGGCGTTCCGGCCTTTGCCGTCGGTCGGAGTTGGCTCGACAAGGTGTGGGCTGCTGCCCTCGGCGTTGTGGTTCAGGGCGAAGTCCAGCTTCCCCAGCACGAAGTATATTCGCCCGCTTTTGGTGTGAGGGATCGTGGCAGGGGTGCTGGAGCCTGGCCCTCCAAGCTTGATGGCGCAGTCTTGTCCGAGGGGTGCGCCGTTGGATGGAGGGTTTGCTGGATAGTAAGGAGTCTTGCCGTCGGCACGCAGGAAGAAGAGGTGGTGGCGCTGGGGATCAGTTCCAGTGATGTAGGCGTGGACGTTGTCAGCATTGGTCGTGTTGCGGAGATGGATTGTGAACTGGGCCTGTGCGGCCGCAGTCAGAACTTCTTGGTCGTCGATGGAACCCATTGTGTGAGTATGAGGAGTGGATTGCAGTGTAGAGTCTGAGCAGATGGTTGATGAATTGGCTGGCTTGCTTTGGTGGCCTTGTTGGATGCTGAATCTAACAACCTTTATACTTAACGACAACTCAGCATGTGGATCAAAGGTCAAGATAGTGCATACTCAAAGGCTTGATCCTACCTTGGTTCAGATGATCTGATATTAAAAATGGTTCTGAACAGGTGTGAAGAGGTTTCTTGGACGACGTAACAGTCACACGCAAAGGGAGAGGATGTTGGAAATAGATTTGGCTCAGCCTTGGTTGCTGTACTGTGGTTATTTTCCGAGTAGATGACTTGATCCTACCCATCAAAGGAAATCACCGAGTGACACCATAGATCTCGAGACGATATCCCTTCAAGCTCTCCGCCAAGCTCACTTATCTTATAGGCTATACTACGATTCTCTCTCGTTTACCAAGTAAGGCAATACCAAAGGCGATATGTTCTAGCTAAGTAGGAAGAATTATATGCAAGGCAAATAGCCATGCATAGTAAGCTAAAGTGTAGTTCATCTATATATCTATTTTAGCGTGGGCAGGGGCTGTGGCTCGCCAAGACGGATTGGCCGGAACGAGCTTACTCACGTGCACATCTCGAATCCTCCGCAGGGCTGAAAACAGACTGTGAAGCTATCGATCCACGGTTCTACTACCGAGATAAAGCGAACCTAGCTACTACCATTTCACACGCTCCTGTTGTTGGTAGAACTAAAGGCTATGCGTAAGCATCCTGCATGACCAAAAGTGTGTCCACGTCGTAAGGCGCCTGTTCCTTGAGACATACATGTTTATTTGGGAAGCTAATAATGGATTTCTGTGGCACGTCTACAACTATGGGACGAGGAGTGCGGAAATATTCCACTGCGAACCCAGCAAGTGGTGCTGTCGCGAAGTTTATACTGACACGGCAATGACAGCAGCGCACGGGTGAACGTATTAGCAACGCCAACATCGCAACTCCGATCGCCGGCGGAGTACTGCTATTCGCGGCTTTTGTTGGATTGGCAATGGCGTCATGGCTATGGCGGCGGGAACGGAGAGAATGGAGAATATTCAGCAGGCTATTCCGATGTTGGCGAGTTCTACAGAAGGGGCTGAGATAGCTTCCGAGGAGCATCAAGGTAAAGGACGTCTGGTCGAAGCTGACGGGCTGCACCAGATCTCAGGGCTGCCGCCGTCGTCCAAAAGGACTTACTTTTAAGAGATTCGTCTCGAAGTCAGTGTTGAACTAGCTGTTGTAGAGGTAAATTTGGCCTTTCTGCCACTGCGAACACTCGTACAGCCCAAGATGAGAATAAATTGACTGCTGTTCCGAGTACGCTTTTCAGTCGCCAGGCTTCTGACTTCGTAACACGCATACTTCAGTATCGAAAGCATCATAGACTAATCGGTCTTTGGATACGATTGATGTGAATAACAACCACAACCAATGCAAATGACGGGATGTAGCTGCAGAAGATCGACGTGGTGTAGTTGTTGCGTTATTCGTCCTGCCGAAGATGAAGCAATAACTTCCCCCCACTGGGCCCCGCACTGAATAGGTCATACAATCGCATATCCTCTTCCCGCATAGACTTGTCTATTTCACCGTCGAAACGTAGGAAGAAGGCGGCTACAAGTTTGTTCAATTCCATTTTTGCAAGGCTGCGGCAATCAGTACTGTCCAACGCGTCAGGGAATGGTACTCACTTGATCCCGATGCATGACCTTGGACCAACTGAAAATGGCGTGAACGCTTCTTTCCTGAGCTCATCCCCTTCCTTCTCAAGCCAGCGTTCCGGCAAGAAGCTCTCCGGATTGGGGAAGGCGGTGGTGTCGCGGAGAACCGTATAGTTCTGTGACCCGACTGTCGTCTATCGAGTACTATCTCAGCGACAATTGCTCAACGGGAGAATATCATCTTACCCCTTTAGGAATTGCTACTCCCGCAACCACAGTATCCCGCAGCGCTGTCCTTGGCTTGGTAGCAATGATGGTCGGATAGCACCTCAATGTCTCGTTAATGACAGCCTGCAGATATGGCAGCTTCGCACAGTCCACGCCCGCGGGCACAGCCCTGCTGTCCTCTCCAAACGCCATCTTGAGCTCTCGTCTCAGCTTCCCCGCCACCTCCGGCCTCCGCAGCACCGCCCACAGCACGTACACAAACGAATTCGCCGTCGTCCCGCTGCCGCCAAACATCCCGCCCATGCACTCCTCCGCCAACTCCGAATCCGTCAGCTGCCTTCCCAGAAACGCATCCTTCCCATGCAACGCGTTCTGCAAAAACGGTGTGCGCGTGCCCTGCGCCCGCCAGCGCCGCACCAGCTCCACGCAGTACTCCTTCCACTTCCGCACATCCCGGAAGTACCCGCCCACGCGGCCCGGCACGTACGGCCCCCACCGCTCGAGCTGCGGCACGAACTCCTTGAACGCGAACGTCGGCCGCCACGACCGCAGGCACGCTACGACCCAATGTTCCTGGCCCCGCGCCACGCAGCCAGGGTCCTCGTCGAACATGAGGTGGTACACGATATCGAACCCGAGCCAGTGCGCCCACGGCACGGCGTTGAGCGGCCGCTGCTCGCTACCCGCGCTCCGGGCAGCCCACTGATCCAGCATGCATCCGATCTTGGACGAGATGTGCGGCTCGAAGTCGAGCAGCGCGGCCTGGGAGAAGCCGCGCTGCAGCAGCTTCTTGCGCTGCTTGTGGGCGTCGGGGTCGCGGAAGCTGAAGAGGTGTTCTTCGTGGTAGACGCGCTTCGCGCGGTAGAAGGAGGCTTCTTTGACGAAGGCGCCGTCGGAGGAGGAGGACGTGCTGTTGTAGATTTCTTTCGTCGCGCTGGGCGAGGCGAAGGAGAGCTCGTTGGGCCCGACGCGGACGATGGGGCCGTAGCGCTGGTGCGCGGCGTGGATGAGGAAGGACTTCTCGCCGCGGAGGTTGCCGAGGCGGCTCCAGAGGCGGGAGAGCCGGGCGAGGGGTGGGCCTGGGATCTTGCGGAGGGGGTGGAGGAAGATGTTGTAGATGCAGGAGGCTGTGGTGTAGAGTACGGTGAAGAGAATGAGGTATGAAAGGATCATTTTGACGGACGGAGCATCGGGGTGCTTGATTGGATGGCTATCTGGGAGTTTGGACGAGTACATGATTGTGGGCAAGGAGAATTGTTGTGTTCTCGGGATAGAGTTGCGCTTCGACCGCGCTATTCATATCAACTCCAACACATGAACCTTGTATGCGGGGTAGGTCAGCCATGCCGGTTACCCCGCCTACTGCGGGGGATACCGGGGGTAACCGCCCTTGGGCAATTGACTTTGGGCAATTGACTTTGCATAGCATAAGCAGAGCGCTACTTTCCGCGCTGGCTTCCGCACCGGGAATACATCAAAAAAGTACCGGCACACCCACCACCAAAAGAAAATTGCAAACTCATTGACAGTCTAGCAGTCAGAACAAAAAGATATTGCGTCAGCTAGGAATTGAACCTAGGTCTCATCGAACACTCAAAGCCCCGGGCCCGGGCTCGTCCAAAGACGAGGGCTTTCAAAGGGCATCACCCCTTTGCCTGCTGAACGGGTGTTACCCCGTTCACAAAGTTCCACTCTGTAGAGTCGATACGTTCTAACCACGGAACTACCGAAGCATTTCGTTGTTGAAGACGCAATTGATGGTGAATTCTATGAAGGAAAGAACTGCAAATGATAGAGCAGAGAAGCCAAGGCTCGCCCGCCATTCTCACAATTGCGCTGTGAATCTATACACTCATGGATCCGGTAGAAAAAATAAAAGACAATTGAAAAAACACCAGTAACTGTTCCTCTCAGGGAGTTTACAGAAGCACTAAGGCTTTCCTTGCCAAACATTTGCAAGGTACTCCTCAGCGTTGGAGAAGCGGTAATTTGGAAGTAACTTATTCCACTCATCTGACACAGCCCACGACCCGGCCTCAATGGCCTTGAAATACCCTGCCACGATTTCTTCTGACATGCTTTCTCGTAGCTCAACAGGAATAGCAGGATGATCGATCCTTGGAACCCACGATGTTTGGAGTTTGCCAGCGTCATAAACCTCTTGTGCCACTGACTCTACTTTCATCGATCCTGGTTGAAAGTGTTAGCAATTATACGCAAGTAAGATTACCGAATCTGCTTAAATACCTCGAAGCCTCTTTCCAAGCTCCACCAGTTCTTTGATGGTAATCTGCGACCCTTGGATGCCACCAACGGTTGGCCACTTCCCCGGATAATCCAGTGCTTCGGCGACTACTGCTGCCATATCTTCAATCGTGGTGAGAGTGATGGTAAAACTACCATCACCAGGTACTAGGGCCCTCCGATTGTGGAAATCCACATACATGGGGATGAGGGTGAAGTGTGGGGTTGTCTTGTGCGGCCACGCGAAGAAATTGGTGAAAAATCCTGGCTGGAACAAACAATACTCAAGAACCTAAGAAAAAATTAGATCCAAGGTAAATGACTCTCGAATAAGCCGTAGCTTACCGTTTCATTTCTGTTGACCTCTTCGAGGTACTCACGAACTCTATCCTTGAAAGCGTAGTGTGGAGAGGCGCTATTGCTTCGGCTTTTGTCCGTCAGTAGTTTCTCAGCACGGTTTACATTAGTTGATAACTTACGTCCCCCATTCTGAAGGCGCGAATCTATTTACCCCAGCCTCGACACAAGCGTCAATCAGAAGCTCTTGCATCCGCTGGACAATATCGAAGTTCGAATCTGCCAGAAAAGACAGCACGACGTCGACACCGCGCAGCGCTTCAACGAGTTGAGTTTTGTTCTCGTAGTCAACTGTCACATAGTTGACTCCTGCAAGCGGCACGTTCGTACGTTCCTATAGTGGTGTAAGCGTCATGGATGATTACTCTCAAATGATATCCATTCGTACTCGTCGAGTAAACACAGTAACCTTGTGCTTTTTCTTGGCAAGAATAGCATCTGTGACGTCACTCCCAACACCTAAACAGTTTAGCCATGGAAAGAAGACGAGCTGAAGAATGACGCACTGCCTGAGCCTCCTGCAAGTACAACGTGAACCATTTTTCTTTTTGTATTGAGGAAGCAAATGTTCGAATCTCGACGGCGAGGTTTTTCGTTGTGGAGTGCAAAAGGCTATTCTTATATCCTACATTGGATTACCAATACAGGAATTGATCTGTACGACGTCGGATTCTCGGGTACATAGGACTCCGAACGTATGTCGGATTCCGAACACACATACGTAGGATTTTGAACATACATACGGAGGATTCTAAACGTACATACGTAGGATTCCGAACCCGACTCTCTTTAGCGCTGGCGGCCTGACGCTAAATACCATATTCGTCAACTATCCCGCGGTGATATGAGACAAAATATGTACGTCGTGTACCAGGCGCAACAGCGCTCAGTTCGTTACATTACACGAGTTCTCAGCCAGACGCTGCACGGATACGAACTTTACACCACCCCCTTCAATTCAACCATTAGTTGGAAAAAGAAATCCAGGGTGACACTTGAGCACGACAGGCGGTTTCAGCTCCGACTGGGCATGTCGGGCAAGTAGACATCACAGACAGTGACGCTGGCTCGGAGCTAAAGAACCTCTGGGGGCTTGGGCAGTCCTTGATGAAAAATTGGCATTCTCGGGGGCTTAGAATAGTGGCAGTCGGGCAAACAGAAGAACAGTGACCGAAAGACTCCTCGTCATTTATTTTCGATCTTGGCGTGGGACATGCATACACGCATCGAGCTAGAAAGGAAAGGTAGAGCTGCCGTATCTCCCCCACGGCTGACGCCGGTAATACCCGACATGCCACCTATGTGATGTAGTCGCTTAGCATAAGTGTTCGCTGCGGCTGTGATGGAGCTTTCATTAAGTGCCAAGGGTGAGATGTAATAACATGACATTACCCGTGGAACCAAACGCGCACGAGCGATGGCGGCTGGTCCAGTGTTCTTGTAAGGAAAGGAAGATGGGTCAAAAAGGAGTAATGAAAGAGATGCATCGAAAATTGATTTTGCTGATCAGAACAGCTATCATCAACATACTGAGCTAATGAGGATCGTTGAAGATAAAGGTATATACGCCGGCCGCTGCGTCCACTGAGGCTCATTCATACTCAGCGCATCAATCAGTGCACAGAATTATAAAGTTATAAGCTTACCGGGACAATGAAAAGAGCCGTCAATGGGCTTGCCGATGTAGCACTATGTTTCGGTGGCGCTCGAAGGCCGTGCTCCGGATAGACTTTCGGGCGTCTACCCAATCAGAGACTTTAGCGCCAGCTTGCCGATGTCCGTCCGCCAACTGTACATTGTCGGGTTACTTTTGTTGCGTCGTTCCGAGCCGAGATCAACACAGGGTCGCAATGTTATCACTCCTTTCTCCTTGGAAAACTTCAACGCGTCGGTTTAGAAGATTTATCAATGAAGGTGCAAACATAGCATTTTAGAATCGAGCCAAACTAATGAGTGGTCTCGTTGTATGCGGTTCACTATGAAAAAAATGTTTTCCACGGAGTGGTCGGGTCAAGCGCTGTGGTTCTCGAACAGATGTTGGTGCACAATGGTCAAATTTGCTCCCACCTTTTCAACTATGCACTTGCTGACGCGTCCTTCGCAACGACTTTCGTAGCTTACAAATGCGCTGCTGTTTTTTGATTTCCAATATGTGCGCTTATGTGTTCTTGGCGCTTTCTGAGGGCTTCATACGCCGTTCGCATTCGTATCGGATGGGGAGTATTCCGAACCCGAACAACAATTCCGTCACATACAGAAGCCGCAACGCACCCGACTATATAATAGACCAACAAAGGCTGTGTAACCCATCATTCAGATTCATCAAACGGAAACCCTTTCAAACATGGTCAAAGTCGTCGTTGCTGGAGGCTCCGGAAGTATGAACATCCTAACCGTATCCGTATCCGAACTTTCTAACTGCTCTACAGACGTTGCTCGTGAGGTGATCGACAAGATCATAGCTAAGCAAAAGCATGATATAGTTGTCTTTACCCAAAGAGTATTTGAGCCCATTCCGTTTCAACGGTGTATGCTAATGGAGAACAGCCGGTTGATGAAGTTGCAATCGACGGTGTCAAATGTGTACAAGTTGATTACTTGCACAAAAGCTCTCTGGTAGATGCACTCCAGGGGACTGATGTAGTCCTTTGCTTCTTTGCGTCAATCGACCAGGCCGGTGTCGTTCAGAAACAAAAGGTCCTCATTGATGCCTGTGTTGAAGCAGGAGTCAGGCGATTTGCACCATCGGAATGGGCGAGGTAAGTGCTGGTTTTCGGGCGGAGCAAACGCCATCCTGAGCAGAAGGGAGCTTACTCAAATAGTGGTGATAACGAGGGCATCCCTCATTATGCCTTCAAAAGTGAAATCCGCAAGTATCTCAACGAGATCAACCGCAACCAGAAGGCAAGACTCAGGAATATCACCGCCGAGATGAATACTAACTTGCAAAAAAGGTTCTTGAGTACACACTCTTCACGCCCGGTCTCTTCACCAACTACTTTGGGTTTCCGCATGCGACCACAAAGCATTTCTCTATGAGCCAATGGTTTGTCGATTTTGAGAACCGGCGAGCTATTACTGTCGGCAACGGAGACTTTCCACTCGTTCTGTCCACAGTCCAAGACATGGCGGGTGTGGTGTCTGAAGCGCTTGACTATGAGGGCGCGTGGCCGGTTGATGGAGGTATCTGCGGATCCCGCATAACACTGGCTGAGCTGATCAAATTGGGTGAAACACTGAGAGGTAAGAACCCTTGATAAGCCTTTTGTTCGTTTCAGGATGTTGACAGTAGAGTTAAAGGGAGTATGGATGTGGAGAGCGTCTCTTTGGATGATCTTAAAAGCGGTCAGCTAAGGACATCTTGGTGCCCGATTATCGACCATCCTGGGATCCCGGACGAACATAGAGAGGCGGTATCCAGAACCGTGATGATCGCATACCTGAAGTCTGTAGCTGAAGGGGCCTGGAACGTATCTGACGAGTGGAACAAGCTGCTCCCTCGCTATCGGCTCACCAGCGTGGAGGAGTACTTGAAAAAGGTCTGGGAGGATAAACCGTAGTGTCTCGCTTGTAGAAATGCATGTCAGATATGAAGCAGACCCTAGTAAACCTAGAAACTTCGGAGAGATCCCGTTAATGGTCACAGGACATTCCATGTTCGCTGAAACTTTTCCTTCCCTTAATCCAGGCCGATCCGGATGTTAATCTCAGAAATCGGGTAGGTCAAGCGCCACCTGACAGCGCCTTTCAGGGATTGCGTGACAGACCACACCATCTGAGTCACGTTACCTATGAGGCTGTGGAAAGTTTCATTACGGCCGGACTGGACTTGGCGATCACATGCAAGGGGAGAATGCCGTTGCTGGAAGCCATGTCACATTGTCTGAGTAAGGTTGAGATAGATAGCCTCAACAGTGGTGAGAATATGGTCTTGAAGGAAACACTCCGTCTTTTCGAAAACTGGGAGATCTGGTGAACCTGTTAGCTGAAAAAATAATCATATAAGAGACTCCAAATGGTGCGCTGGATTAAGAGGTGATTACTGAACCCGACTCCTTTGTTGTACGAAAACCCCAACCATCGTCGGCCAAAACCGACTATCACCGGCCAAAACCAACTTTCCCGCACGGTCTAAGGGTTGAGTTTGGCCAGCGATAGTTCGGTTTGGGGGTTTTCACCAAAACGGAGTTGGGTTTAGTGATTATCCCCGGAACTACGGGGAATTTGTACGTGTTGCACGGAATAGCTGTCCGATGGATCCGGAGGATAAGGTTACAGGTGTGTGTATCCGCTGCCGGTGATGATAACAAACGACGGTGGGGGTGCAGCGCGGGCGAGGGAGTCGTGGGAAGCCTGTAGTAACTCTCCCTGAATGCTACTGTAACATTGCTTCACCCAAATGCCGCGCCCAACAACCGTGAGTTCTTCAGAAAGGATTCAGGGATGGGTAAAGAACTGGCAGCTTTGTTTCAGGGTGTCGAGATCACGAAGGTCAAGGCGAATGTGCAGATGAGCGCAACCTCAGCCCGATGTAAAGGGGGTGCCTTAATGGATCTGTAGTATGGCATCCGTGATCAGTTGGGTTTAAAGGAGTGGAACAACGACTCGTCGTGCAGATGTAGTGTGCCCGACGGTGCCTCCGCTAAATGGGCGTTGTCCAAACATTGTAGCTGGAGGTTGCCTCCGGCTTACTGAGCACGAACATGTGCACTGTTCGGGTCATACGAGCGAATCAGTTGCACAGGGCAGCAAAGCGACTCCCTCTCCAGCGAACACCCAAATCAGGCTTAGCCGTAGAAGCGGCGTTTGCAGCCACGAAAGTAACGCGCGACGTTGCGACACTGGCGGCGGTCGCGAATCAGCCTCAGACCGTGCGGCTACCCGTTAGAAAAAAGGTTACCGTTAATAAAGTTTAGGTACTGTGCTCGATGTTCGTATTCCATGTCGGCCGCCGCACTATCGCAGTATAGCGCGCGCGGCTACCATCGACGCTAAATCTTATACGAACGATTTACGCAGGTCTAACGATTAGCGTAAAAACACGGTTGTTTTGCAGCCTCAGACAACAAGTCCATTCTTGCTGGATTTCTACTAGTGGAATTGGACAGAAGTGGCTCCTGCACTTTTTTCCTCCAATCGTGACGATTAGAATCTCTATTACCACAGTCGAATATCCTTTCTTACAGTACGCGAAGGCATCTTTGTCACAACTATTTCGCTCACTGTAATTATCCGCACACCAGTTGGGCTGACTCTTAGCTCCTCGTGTGGTTCTCCAACTGCAAGGCTTAGCGTGAACTCAACTTGATTGAGCAGTGCGGTGAATGACAGCGTCAGGACTCCTACTAGCTACTCGAATGGACTGCCGCCCAGAGATATTCAAGTATATATGGAGGCCATTCTCCCTTCAATCGTCCATCATCATCACCATCAATCATCTCATTTCATCTCATCTCATCTACAAGCTTCTGCTTCAATCCAACAAACCACATCCTTCAAAATGCGTCTCGATCTCAGCTTCCTCCTCCTTACCGGCCTCGCTGCCTCCGCCATGGCCCAGCACGTCCAGTTCATCTCCTACGAGGCTATGAGGAGGAACACCATCCCTTGCTCCAGGAGGGTCGCCGGTCAACCCGACAACTGCCTGAAGCCCGGCACCCCCGCCAACGCCTACACCCGCGGCTGCAGCGTCATCACCCGCTGCGCTCGTACTGTCGATTAAACGGTCAGTTCCAACATTATCAATCGTGGCCTACAATAGCTAACTCTGCATGAATTCAGACTCCTCCGATATGTTGCGGTCTCAATCAATCCGACCATGACCAGGAAAGCTACTACGAGAACTAGGGGCTTTGAATGGACCGTCATTGTGCACGATGGCGACATTACTTTGCAGTGTGTGGTCTGAGAGATTGCTGGACTATTGGATTGGGGATCGGTTGTGGTGTGGAGGATGCTTTTCTTCTTGTCGATTTTACCAACCCACTTTTGTTGATACACTTCGATTCGAATCAATTTTTAGACTCTCAGACTCTCTTTGACAAGTCGGCTTAATGTGACTTGCACTCATTCTCGCTGGCCTATTGTCGGCCTGCACATGTCAAGATAGTGAGGGCGAGGTGGTTGACAGGGAGTTGATATATCCCAGCCAGGCTATCGGTGCTCCCAAGCAGCTCAGCATGCCCCGCATTGACTTGACCGCCTTCATGCAAATTCATGGCTACAACTGCAAGTGGAAAATATGCAACAGGAACCAGTTAGGAGCTGAGGCAGCGCGTGTTGCTGATCGCGGTCTGTCGCTGATCCGAGGCTCCCCTCAAACTCATTCTTGGTTTCATCCTCCACGTTTCATTTCGCATCCTCTGCATCCCACGGAAATACCTTAATATGGTGACCTCCGCATTCCACACGTCTGGAACTGTTTTCCATCAATAATGACGGACGAATGCTACAATACCGACATTATTGTTTCGGGTAGCACACTCAACTGCGACGCACCAAAATAGCTGAAGTAGATAAACAGGGGACGAAATTCCATTCCGCCGATCTGAGTAGCATGGAATTTGATGAGGAGAGGAAAGAGATGGTAGATGGCTAAGCAATTGTGGCGCTCGGAGGGCCTTTCCATGCGTTTAGGCATATAATCATAAATGCAATTAAGCGTATGGTGGAGGAGATGCGGGAGCTAGTACTAGGGCACGAGCTCTACACATCAAAATGCGGGGAAAGTAAACTACCAAACCCAACGTGGGCGGTGAAAAATCAATAAGCTTTAAGGCGCCATAACAGTCCCACTAACAGCAAAAACCCTTGTCGGCGATTAACAACATTCTTCATGCTAAGTATTTTACGCACAGCTCTGACGCTGCGAAAGAACTCGCAATACGGTGATTGGCTCTCCCACTTGCGTCTGTTGTCAATGTTGTCATTGCATTTCTGTACAGAGGACACAATTGTCAAGTTGCGCCGCCAATTATTCCTAGTCTTAGCTGCAATCAGTGTCAGTAGCGAGCTGAAATAAAGAACAGGCTTTATACTGTGCTGCACTACGATGCGGTTCTATTACCTATACTGGCTAATCTTGACGGCAGCCCATGTGCTTTGCGGAGCCCACTCTTGGTCTGGAGCTTCTCCTGAACATCACGAATAGCAGGAACATTGCCGCAGTAAGGTCGCCAAAGTTGTTTCGAAGTGGTCAAGTGGCTGAGAAGCTTCCAATAAGCGGTCCGCATTTCTACCGAGTCGATGCACAGTGGTCACTACACCTTCTCCAACTCGACCTTAGACAGCAACCCCTTTCTTTAAGGGGCGCAGTTCTTGGGTGAATGTATGCTAAAACTACGCAAGCGTCGCCATAGAATTTCTACCAGCAGAAACCACCTCCTCCCCAGCAGTGGTGCCTGCCACTCTCCTTCACCCCTTTCTTAGCGTATAAGCACTGCGCTGGCAAAACACCCGTGCCCGCGACAGCGAAATGCTCTAACGCATTGGAGTTCTGGAGATCAGACCTATAGAGGGGGTACCCGCGGAAAGCATTCCGAAGGAAAGCACATTACGCAGCGCCAAGATTTTAGTCTACTTATACAAGTATGCGATTAGAAACCGTGTAGAACAAAGAAGTGGAGCACGGAAAAAGGAATAAGAGATGCGTGAAACATTATGTTTCTCTTTCATCCATATAGTGGGTCGCAATCCAGATTGGCGGAACACCAAAGTTGCAAGGCCCAGGTGGTGTGCTACACGCTACGCTGCTACAGGCAAGTAAGAGAAGGATAGAACATCTGATATGCCGAGCTCCGAGAATTGAGGCTCTATTCGGCTAGAACATTGTTCTGGAAACTGAGAAGGGCAATGTATAGCGACGTATCACCGAGTCAATTGTCACGCACAGACGCACCAGTATACGTCAGCATATAACCGGGGGCCTAATACAAACACCTCGACGAACCAATTATCTTTAAGATAATTAGGCCTGCCTGTGGATCTCCAGTCCACTTTGTATCCGGCAGTTCGTCCCGTATCTACTGCCAAGCTCTTGGCTGCCAGCGTTTCTTCGATGCGTGAGGCACCATCCAGGAACAGGCAGTTGTCATACAATGCGCCTTGAAACAGAATGTGCCTAATTGGCCGAGTTCCTGATGATGAGAATTTGATATAAAAGGGCGAGAGAATTAGGGGAGAGGATATCGTTCTGCAGCCATTCTTTCCCTGTCAATCGTTGCATACCGGGCTTCCTTTCTCTTTTTCCACAATGAAGATCTCGTCCACTCTCGTTGCCACTGGCATTCTTTCCAGCGCCGCTTTGGCTCACCCTGGCGGGCATCATGTCCCTCGCTCTGTGGTACAGCGCCGCGCTGCTCTATCGCAGAACTGCGCCTCGCAGGTAGCTCAGTATAACGAGAAGAGATATGCCAAGAGGATGAAGAAGCGCTCGTTGAATCTGGAGCCACGGGCTGGTAACACTACGTACCAAATCACAACCGAAGCCCCCTACTACGATGTCATCCAGAACGACACCTGCGTGTTGGACCCCGAGGTGACCCAGGGCCCGTACGTCTGGCCTCGCGCCCAGACCCTCCGTCAGGACATGTCTGAAGGCCAGGCCGGTGTCCCTCTTTGGCTTGACGTCGGTGTTCTGGATATGGCTACCTGCGAGCCATTGGAGAACGCGCTCGTCAGCTTCTGGCACTGCAACGCTACTGGTAATTAGACCCACCTCATCTTCCCTCCCCCTCACCTTCCCTTCAGATACCGGGACTAACCGCGAGTAACCGCACACCGCTACAGGCAGCTACTCCAGCTTCACGGGGCTCTCGCCCAACACGCCCTTCGTGCAGCTCCTCGAGCAGCTCGGCGTCAGCAACTTCACGATCGGCGAGACGGACCTGCACACGGACAACACGACGTTCCTGCGCGGCATGTGGCCGACGGACGCGAACGGCATGCTGGAGATGAAGACGATATTCCCGGGCTTCTACGTCGAGCGCGCGGTGCACATCCACACGCAGGTCTACACGGACTGGGTGCTGCACGCCAACGGCACCGTGTCGTCGGGCAACATCGTCAGCACCGGCCAGCTGTACTTCGACGAGGACACCAACGAGAAGATCATGGCGCTTGAGCCGTACAGCACGCACACGGAGATCGAGCGGACGACGAACGATGTGGACTCTATCATCGCTCAGGGCTACGAGGGCGGGTATAACCCGGTTGTTAGCGTTGTGCCTGCTGATGGTGAGAACCCTGAGAATGGCTTGATTGGGTATATTACCATGGGTGTGGATACCACTGCTATTGAGACGACGGACATCAGGAACAGGGGTGACGGTTGGTAATGGAGTGATGGAAAACGATGTAAGAGGCTCGTAGTTTCGGAAATGCCGGTCTCTTTATCTTCATGAGCATTGAACAGATTGACCGGCAAGTAGGAATGGTTATATGTCTAGAGTTGGAGTCCTAAAATGTAGCAATGCTGTAGACATGAATTTAATAATGACTCTCGAACGGTTGCTTGAAACACTCGCCGCGGGTTGTCGGGATGTCTATATTAATGATCAGTCGAAACACGAGTTTCTTGCTCTGGTCACTTAACTCCCTCGGAATCATACATGTGCATCCTTAGTATGAGAGTTGCACTCCTGCTTCGGTAGAGGAGACACTGTTGATCGAAACCTTGAACACTGTCACCTATTGTAGGAAACACCATAAAGTGGCCTGTGCGTAATTATAGGGGTTTGTCTTGGATGCGGAAGTGGCGGTCGGAAGAAGAAATAGGCCGACTGCGAGATGCTCTGTAAGCTATGTTCGGTGATGGACACGCAGGTCTCTCGGCCGACCAGTAATGTCATGAGAATTCGCTCGAAGGAGTTGGGATGTTCGATCTTTGTGGGTCATTCTGTCGCATTGTCGATCTCGTCGGTCTTCGCGACTTTGCTCGGGGCGGCGCAAGTTTGAAGGCCGAGAAACGTTTAGCAAAGCCCCGAGCCACAATTATACGTCATTTCAACCTGTCATCAACCAGGGCGCATGCCTGGACTCATGGCGGAGTTCAAGCTTGTGTTGCTTGTATCTCTTGGCGAGTCTCTTTGTGAGAGTATGGGGCAATAAGGATATAAGCTTCACGGAAGGCGGGATCCACGCGGAGGCGGGACGGTTGATCTCCGTCTACACACAGACCAGCCAGTGAGGAAAGGTTGTCGGGGACGGAGTCCGTCGGCCCCCGAGACACCGACAGTGGAGGGAGATCCATTTCACCGTCATTGGCCCGAACGCGGAACAGTAGACCGGGGTCAATCCATCGGCGCGACTATCTCGAATCGGCCGAGGCCTATAGGATCGGTGACAGTTGTAGTATTGCAAAATCATAATAATATTTGCTACAAGGAGGCATTGCCTATGGGAGTCCTATTCCATATATATTCGTGTTCATGAGCTGCATCTTGGCCTTGCATCCCATCGAACATTTTCTAGTCTTTTCTCGTATTCTCTCCTCGAACTGAAATTATTTTATCATGTCTCCTGAGACTCAAGTTAGCGTTGCCATCATTGGGGGTGGCATTGCCGGCCTGACGCTAGCCAACATTTGCGAGCAATCAGGCATTTCATACGTCCTCTGGGAATCACAGGATCGGATTGCTCCCCCGGTTGGTGCCAGCATCGGTTTGATGCCGAACGGTCTACGAATCCTTGACCAAATTGGAGTCATTGATGCCATTGAGGAATATCGGATTCCCCATGACAGTTGGGAGCATCGGGATGCCGACGGCACTTTGTACAGCTCAGTTACCGCAATGCGGAAATTCCCGGAACTGTGCGTCCAAACCATTCTTACAACAAGCAAATCGGGTAAAGCGCTAACATTAAAACGAGCACAGCCTTGGCTACAGCGGCATTTTCATGGAAAGGCAGCGGGTGCTCGAGATCCTATACGAGAATATCCGAGACCAGTCGCGCATCTACACCGCGAAGCGCGTCACCTCGGTCGAAAACTTCCCGACGCACGCCACTGTAACGGCAACAGACGGATCCCAGCTCCAGGCCTCCATCGTCTTCGGCGCCGACGGCGTGCACAGCGCCGTACGGCGGGCAATCAACGCCTTGGCACCCTCAATCGAGCCGCCCGCGGACTGTACGCTATCTCCCACCCTCGAGTCCCCCACCCCTTATCCCACCTCCTCCACCAACACACTCCACTAACGCACCGGCAGTCCTCACCACCCACGTCACCTGCGTCTACGGCATCTCGACCCCCCACCCCTCCCTCCCCACCGGCCGCAACTACACCATCTACCGCGCCGCATCCTCCCTCCTCATCTTCACCGGCGCCGGCGGCGCGCTGTACTGGTTCATCTTCCGCGAGCTCTCGGAGCCGCTCCCCTACGGCCACGGCCCGCGCCGCTTCACCGCCGCCGACATCGACGCCGCTGAGGCCGCCGTCGCCGACGCACGCGTCACCGCGGACGTGCCGTTTGAGGAGATCTACACCCGCCGCCGCACGGCCATCATGACGCCGCTCGAAGAAGGCATCGCGGGGCGGTGGGCGGCCGGGCGGATGGCGATTGTGGGCGATGCGGCGGCGAAGATGGTGCCGCATGCGGCGATGGGGGCGAACCAAGCGATGGAGTCGGTGGCGTGTTTGGCGAGTGGGCTGCTGCGGATACGAGATGAGCGGCAGGAAGGGTATGAAGGGGCAGCGGTGGAGAAGTGGCTGGCGGAGTATGGGCGGAGGCGGGAGGGGAGGCTGAAGACGGTGGTGAAGGTGGCGAATCTGGCGTGTCGGGCGCAGCTGAAGATTGGGGTGGAGGCGGAGAGGTATATTGGGGAATTAAAGGAGGGGGTGGAAGATGAGGTGTGGATTGAGAAGATGAAGGATACGTTTGCTAATGCGGAGATGATTGAGGGTTGGGAGGGGGGTAGTGAGCGTGTAAGGTTCTATACGGAACAGGTGAGGAAGTGGAAGGAAGAGAACTTGGTGGGCGCTTTATAGCTGGATCCGGCGGATAAGTTAGTTTGAGAGGGATTCATGTACGTTATGTTGTTTTGATGGAATAGAACGTGTTGGTTTGTAAATTCTGAATTGTTACCGAACATATCTTCCCAGGGTTCCAAGTGTTCAGCTAGCCAACAGTGTGCTTCTTCGACATGGTTCCCCAAGCGATAGGACTTAGAGCCGAAATAAAGCCTTCTCCCAATGGGATTTCCATGTAGGGATTGTGGTACAAGACAAGTAGCAGCGGGCCCGCCTTTAGATCCGTGTTCTCCCGCTGACGGCAAATTTGGCCAAGCCATTGGTGGATGCCCGCTTCTATCGTACCCGGGTCTTTCCGGAACTTATGGATTGGAATATGCATACCGGAGCGTAGATGAAACAGTTTCTTTGCACACAAGCTCTTAGGGAAATTGGTAGTTAATGAACGTTCGGTGTTCGCCTCTCTCGGCAAGCTTGCTTTCATCGCTACGCTGCTACATTTCAAGGTGGTCGCTATATGTGGATAATATGACTCGGACGTAGAGACTCCATATGAATACCATTTTATTCACTGCTACTTCTATGGGCACCTGATGGCCATCAGTGTATCTTAGGCGTCCCAGGCAGCGCTCGATGCTTGCTGCTGTAGAGTACAATTTCCTTGTAGCGGTTTAGTACCCGCGCCGGCATTTCCTTGAGTTCAGAAAAAAGACTGATCGCCATGTATGCCTTAAGGTTCACGATATATCATACTCCAATAGGATACGCTGGGAACAATGTACTTTTACCTAGTGTGGTTCCCCACATTATCCGAGTCAAGGTTGTTTCAGATTACTAACTTTCGGTGCTTGATCGCATTGTCCGAAGGCCGAACTTCGTGCCCCAACACCTACAACGAGCAGGCGAGCGGATAACGGAACATACACTTTCCGGCAGTGCAGTCCTTTAGCTATACATGAACATGCTTCAACGATATATAAGGGCGAGATTCTCACTCTAAGGATGAGATATCATTCGCATTGAAGACTTAACACTTACCAGATTACCTTCGTCGACAGGATGGCGAATCTAGGAGGTATTGTTCTACTTTTGGCCCTCGGGGCATGGATATTGAAGGTAATTCAAGCTTGCCTGCAAGAAGTTACTCCGCAGGGGCGGTTCTATTGCTGATTTCAAATCACATAAGCTGGAGGCTAACTAGACTGAAGACAGTCATTCAAGGCTTTACCGGGCCGTTTCGGAATGTACCTGGTCCTTGGTATACACGCTTCACGTCCATTCCCCTCACGTGGGCCACCATCAAAGGCAGACGCATGTTCTTTGTCCATGCGTTGCACGAGAAATATGGCGACATGGTACGCGTCGCACCCAACGTGATCAACTGTAACGATCCGGCCATGTTCCGGCAGATACACCGCCACAGCAACGGTTTCGAGAAGTCTGAGTGGTATCAGCGATTCGCCAACACTACGGATGTCGATGAGAACCACGCATTGTTCAACATGTCAAGCCCAAGGACCCATGCCGCCCGGCGCAAACTGATGGCTAGAGCGTTCAGCAAAACCGAAATCAGAAAGAACTGGGAAGATGAGATCCAGCACAAGATTGACCTCGCGTTGGACAAAATGGGGAAAGCCGCACGCATGCACCCTACTGGAGAAGTGGACTGTCAAAAATGGTGGATGATGATGGCGGCGGATGTCAGTTCGAAAATCACTTTTGGTGAGAGCTTCGACATGCTTGAGGAAGGAGTCCCCGACGTTCCCCAGGAGAACAAATACTTCGACGCAATTTCCCACATGGCCGAGGCCAACACCATCCTCGCCGAGGTCCCCAACCTCGATTTTGTGGTCAAGCTCGGCATTCCCTTCATACAGAGGCTCTTCAAGATTACCGAAACGGTTCTAGAACTGGCCGCCTTGACTGTCGCCAAGAGCAAAAGCGGCGCTGCCGGTGTTGGTAATATCTTCACAGGTATTATTGCCGAGGCCGAGAAGAGCAACAGTCGTCTATCAGACCTTACCTTGAGTCGCGAGGCGCGCAGCCTTATAATCGCAGGGACTGACACTACGGCCATCACAATGTCATTCATTGTCCTCCGCGTCCTTTCGCAGCCGCAGCTGCGCGATGATCTCGTCGCGGAGTTGACCCAGCAGAAAGAACGCGAAGACGGATTCTCCGATGAAGAGCTTGAAAAATTACCGCTGTTAAATGCGACTATCCAAGAAACGCTGCGGCTTCACGGTCCTCTCCCGAGTAGCCTTCCACGGGTGCCACCGGCGGGTGGCGCGACTGTCGGTGGGGTTTACGTTCCTGATTCTGCTGTCGTCACCACTCAAGCATGGTCGCTGCATCGCCACCCTCGAATTTGGCAAAATCCTGATGAGTATGCTGTTCAGATCCTATCGTACGGCGCGAGTGAGCTAACATTTTACGTGTAGTTTCGACGTTCGCCGCTGGTTGCCGGGCTCAGACCTATCTGAAGAAGCCAAAACGGCGTTCAACCCTTTCGGCGCCGGTACCAGAATCTGTCTTGGAATGCACATTGCTTGGATCGAGCTAAGGTATGCGACCGCTACATTTTTCACTCGGTATCCGACAGCAAGGCTCGCTCCGGGGACGTCTCCCGACCACGTGGAACTGGAACAATTTTTCATCGTGAATGCCAAGAGTCATTCAATCCCTATAGTTCTTTGAATGTTACGGCCCAGCCCCCTCTATGAGTACTGAAGAATGGGAATCGGACATCCTGGAGATCTTCTTCGGGAAACGGGAGGCTCCCTCAGATCAGCACCCACCACAAGCCCTTGAAAGCCGGGCCCGCACCAGGTTATTCAATGACCTCTCAGACTGAACTCACAACGGGACATCAGATGGCAATGGTTGGAGAGGGAACTTATGTACGACTGCCGTGTAACTAGATACGATCATCATATTATTTATTTCGATGGAAATAGAACGCGTTGGCTTTGGAATCCTTGCATCGATACGTTGCGCAGTTCCGTATTTTCATTTGCGAGCAATTCAGAGATTAGCTGCTTGGAGACAGGGATTAGCGATTGGGGGCACAATCATGTGCCGAGAGGGGGGATTTTCCAGCAGGATAAAGTGGTGAAATTATTGATTATAACGAGAGTGAAAATGACTTGAGATTACTATTCAATCGCTGGCGGGCATGTATAATTCTAATGGTGGGAGAGTGGGCTGATACCCCGCTGCGGCGTAGAATGCACAGTATTCCAGATGGCGTTAGCCTCTCGCTGCGTGACGTGGAAATTTTCATCATAAAATCGCCCCTCCATCCTTCAAATGCCCAACGTTTTCACTTCAATAACCTCCTCTTGCGCCATACATCTGATTTACGCCGTCAGCTCTACGATAACCCACTATTTGATCATTCCGGACGATCAGCATGAGTTCGCGATTCCAACAATCTTCATCCAAAGTATGCAATCACATAGCCTACTGAGCACTCTGTTAATTCTATAAACAGAAAAGTTCCTGGCTCGATGATATGGATAGGTTCATAGCCGACATCTCTGAAGACGATTTGTTCCATCCTATTGAACTGATGGAGGTGCAACGCTTTTACCGCTGCATAGCAAACGAGCCTTCAGGATCGATTTTCGATCTCGTAGTCGGCTGCGAAGAGCAGACTCCGATATGGGAGGTATTCGGTAAACAGCACACTTGGTCAACAAGCGTTCAGGATGCGATAGCCTACTTGCACAGCATCCGTTCATCAAATCTCCAGATCATCAAATACGCTTGTCCAGACGACTCTGCGAGGCATCAACATATTGAACTCTGTGCGAAATTTTCAAGACTTTTAGGTCCAGCGCAAACCAACAACAGAATCCGCTGCAATATCCACTTGTGGCTATTAATAATACTTCTTCGGGGGGCATGGGGCTTAACGATCCCGGATTGCAAATTTCTTTGCGCGGAGCTTTGGAGGGATCCTCCTGTACCTCCAGACTGGCGATTTCTCCGCCCACCGGAACTCCTCGGCAGGGTTTATTTGCGCCGCTGTCCGCGATTGGTCCCGGTAAAGTGGGACCTTCCAACAATGCAGCAAGATGAACAGGAATCGGATGGCCAGGGCCTGTTTGGAAAAAGGAACATCTTTCGAATCTTTTACATCGATGATATCGCCGCGACCGAGGCAGAAATCGCTGCTCTGGACCTCATATTCTTCCAGGAGACCGAATACACAGGAGCCAAGAAGGTCCTCCTACTATCACCAGATTGCTTCTGCATGCTAAACGTGGCGACCCTTTCATTGCCGGAGGATACCATGTTCGAGAGAAATCCTGACTACGGAGACAGCAATGCCCCATGGTCAAGCCAGCTGCTCAGATTGCTGCTCACGATTGTCTCAAGAATGAGGCGCCACCGTCGGTCCTTCCTGGAGCATTTCGAAAATAAGTTCGAGTCTTTTGTACGCACTTCTAAACCAGTCATCACTTGTGCTTCTGCTAATGATATTAGTCAAACTTCGAATGTTCTTGGACTCCTATGCGATGCCAGCTTGCCCATTTGTCTGACGTCAAGACCAGGCTACACACAGGAAACATGTGCTGTGCTGCAAACGATCAGACCATCTCTCATCTGGTGGACCAACTAGACACCACTCCAGGCCTTACGGTCTCCGAAATTGACCAGGAAGCTGTCAGCGATCTCCGTTTCATGTTGCAGGACATGAAGCATCTTCGAATCTCACTTGATCAAATGGAAGTTGAATTTCAGGAACTCAGAGAACGGGTCAGAGACCAACTATCCGTAAAGCAGGGCCTCATGATTACTCTTCTTTACACGGTGATTGGCGTTGCCCTAAGCTTGGTATGTTGGTGGATCGAATATCGCATCAATAAATTTAAGTTGAAATCTATACTTACGTCCGGCGTAGTTTCTACTATCGATACCCATCGGGGACTCCGTTGCACGCTGGAGTGGCGCCAAGGACATACCAGCCGCATCAGCAGAAGAATTGCCTACTATTTCTACATTATTAAGCGCTGTCCTCAATCACTTGAGCAGTATCAGTCATCCGACCGTTCATGAGGTCTTGGGAATTCTTAAGCTATCTCTTCCCGGAGTAGTCATTGCGTTACTCTTCATTGGGGCTCTCGAGGGGCGCCCACTTCAATTGCTGCATTGGTTTAAGCCATTGTTTGAGCCATATTTCATTCCTTCGCCTTTCCAGGTTGCATAGTTTTCGACTTTATTGGGCGTTTGTGCAACTTAGTTTTCTTGTTGGAAATCTGGTTCAATGTATTTATTTATTATGCACGGTATGGAGTCAGTCAAAGTTCATTATCAACTAGATGTAGACTACTCTAAGCTATACGCGGAGAGGAGGATACTGTAATTCCTTTTTTCGCGTATGCTATGGGAAAGGAAGCGGGACGTGTGATCTAGAACGATCCGGAAGTATGGTGTATAAATTATTCCTTATCGACATGTTCTACGCTAGACCTTTTGTAGACCCTCCTGCTGGTATCGGGGAGGCTGTGGGCGGTTGTACACGGCCTGAGCCGAAGAAGCCCCGCTTTCGGAATCACCGTGAGAAACTGGTAAATAAGAACAGGTTGCCGAATGTTCAGTCTCTATCACGGCTGTAAGCCGACCTGTTTCGACCCTTGGGAACAGAGTTTGAGCTACACAGATCATGCTTTCGCACTAGAGTATCTACGGATATTCTCCAAGAAGCGAGAAAAGATTCATTGTCAAAATTCTGGAAACTCTTCTAATCCATGGACAGCCAATGCAATCTGTAAAACATGGGAGGTGTACGAGAGATCAGAAATCTTCTTCTTATCGTGCGGCGAATAGATTTGTGATGTAACAGCCCCATCGGAGCTCCGGGAAAGCACTTTGACGCGGACAACTGCTGAAGGGAGTTTTAAGGACTTTACTAGGTCAGAAATCGTGTATGCTCTAGGGGCTAGAATAGATCTTGTTCTCAAATCCTTCCAGGTAGACCTCCTTGATCTTTCCACCTTGTACCATCTCAGCTGAAGGTGGGTATGTGATACAGGGATGTCGATGATAGAATGAGGATACGGCTTCGGTGAGTCGGGTTTAACAATAGTGGCGGAAAAGCATCGTTGAGCCTTCTCTTCTGAGTTCCAATGGGAGAATAGTACTTGCGATCCGTCTGGACGTGCGAGCTGCCACTGGATCTGAAATCCCTGCTGGGGAAAAACTGATGGCCAGACTGCCGAATTCTGCCTTTCTAAAAAGGTTTGAAGCTTCTGGATTGATTGCAAAATTTAGAAAGAGGAAGCTAATATAATGGCAACGCGCGCGGTAATACTAACTGGCTCTGTATCAACTTCGGTAGTTGGTAGCGCAATTTCTGCTTTGATTTGTGGGAAGAAGAAAAAGGATTTCACAGAGCTCAACTCCAGGCGGTCTTTAAGGATCAAAGGTGGCCCCTTAGCCGCAGTTGGAGAAGGCATTGAAGGACATAGACTCTCAAACAAGATTTATCGTCGAGGGATGCTGAAATATGTCGTGGGGTCGGTGGTGCCAGATTAATATGTAGGAAGGAATTTGAAAATGTGAGTCCATTCCACGGACCCGGCATGCCTGAATTGCACAGGGCCCACATGAATGCATGTAAAATGAAGTAAGAATGCAAAGTACAATCCGTAAAGACCAGTTTCGGATTTAAATGAAGGGGATGCACGAGAGATATATTGAGAAGGAGGAGAATACTAGCCACTGGATCCCTAGGCAAAGATGCTGGCCGAAGATACTTCAAGACTTATCAAAATCGACGAGCTCTACGCTCTCCGATTGGACCGCTTCGTGTCCCTCCCCCAGGAAAGTCTGAATGCTAAAGAATGTTGAATTACAGCTAACATTTTTAATAGCTTGTGGTAGTCGGGGATCAGTCAAGCGGCAAAAGTTCGGTTCTTGAAGGCCTAACGGGCATTCCATTCCCTCGTGACTCTACACTTTGTACAAGATTTCCGACGCAGATTGTCTTCAAACGATCCAAGGATGAGAGCGTCGAAATCAGTATACTTCGCACTACACCGGACGGACAGGTGACAGATCCACTGAGTCTATTGACGAAAGGCAACGTCAAAAGTTTCAATGAAACGGAGTTCCTTCACATCCTCGATAAGGTGAAATCCTCTAGCTCTCTACCGACGCAAGACTGATCTTGGACAGGCGCGGGAGTCGATGGGAATCAAAGTCGTGGACACTCCAGGATCTTCCTTTTCCCAGGACGTGCTCAAGATCGAGCTCAGCGGACCACACCATGAGCATTTCAGTGTTATCGACCTTCCTGGAATTTTTCGCAGTAAGTTACAAATCTGCGCATTACAGGGATCTAGTTCCCAGACGAAACATGGTTTGCTGACACCGCCAGAACCAACTTCGGGGCAGACTACCAAAGAAGACATGGTCCTGGTACGGAACATGATCAACAACGCTATCCGAAACCCTCGTAGTATTATGCTGTCCGTTTCACCTACTGGTGCCTTGAATGCTTGTTGACAACTCATAGCGCTGTAATCCCTGCGAATGTCGATATCGCCACGCAGGAGATCATCCAGATGGCTGAGGATGTTGATCCCCAAGGAGTGCGCACTCTTGGTGTCATCACGAAGCCCGATCTAGTAGACAAGGGGGCAGAAAACAGGGTAGGTGAGGCAGTTCTGCAATGTAGCATGAGGCTGACATCTACTAGATAGTTGACCTGGTCAATGGGTGCAGTGGTCGCATGAAGCTCGGGTACACGATCGTGTGCAACCGGAACCAAAGCAACCAGGATTTGCCTCTCGATGCACGAAACGCGCACGAGGTCGCTTTCTTCGACTTGGAGCCCTGGAACTCAATTGAAAAAGAAAAGGTCGGCGTGCGTGCGTTGAAGAAGAGGCTCGACAAGCTGCTGGTCACTGTAACCAGACAGAACTTCAAGGCAGTGGCAGCGGATGTACAAAATGGGATACGGAGTTGTCAGAGCCGATTAGAAAATATTGGCTCGGCACGCCAGACGCCTGAGCAACAGAGGACATATCTGACGAAAATGGCCTCGACGTTCCAGGCGGTCGCTACGAAGGCGGTGGATGGGTATTATTCTCGGGACCAATGCTTCAGAGATCCGAAGTTCCGGTTGGCCACCACGATTGCCGAGTTGAACGAAGCTTTTTCAGAGAAGATGCGCACCCAAGGCTCCAGCACCTCCCTGGATGCAGAGGCTGCTGACTCGTCAGAGCCTGCCCCTCCATCTCCCTCAAACTCAGCCATCCGAACACCAGACGAGGCGCCAGCAACCCCTGTGCTAGCTAGCACTACCACTCAGTTCCCCGAGTTGAGCTCCGTAATTAGGCCGCCAGCGGATGGCGTGCCTAAGGATGCATGCAAAGGTCGTGATACTCTCTCCTGGATTGCTGAGGAATACAATCTGTACAAAGGATTTGAAGTCGGGTCCGTGAATCCTTCCTTACTCCCAAATTTTTTCTCAGAGCTCTCATCACCGTGGGAAGATATTGCTCTCTCGCATGTCGAGGCGGCGATTGCGCAACTGCACTCCTTCGCTCACCGTCTCTTATCCCACGTTTGCCCTGATCCACAAGTTGTTCAGAAGTTATGGGAACGATTGACTCCAATGCTCCTGCAGAGCTATCAGTCGTGTCTGAGTCATGTTAACTTCCTGGTCTCCGTCGAAGGCACTGGGAAGCTTATCACGGTAAACCACTATTTTGCCGACAATCTCAGGAAGCGGCGACTGGTCAGAGTTGAGCACAAGCTCAGGAAGCTTAACAGCTGGGTTACCGATGACAAAGACAAGGAGCCTCTGCTAAGGCTTCGAGATACCCTTGATGCATTCGTCAGCAACGAGGACCAGACGATCCAGGATATGCACGACATGCTGAGTTCCTACTACAAGGTCGCCCTCAAAAGATTCACGGACGCCATTTGCGTTCAGGCAATCGACCACCATCTCGTGAGCTCTTCCTCAAGTCCGCTTTGGGTCCTCTCTCCGGAGTATATCAGCATGTTGGCCGACGAAGATCTCCGGAGCATTGCGGGGGAGCGGCCCGAGACGCGGGAAGCTAGGAGGGCCATTCAAGAAGAGCTTTCCACTCTTCTTGCCGGGCAGAAGGTGCTTCAAAGCTAGGATTGCGAGAGCAGGGGAATAGAACATGCTTCATGCTTTGCAGCATTCTTGCGTTGAATGTAGGAATTTTTCAAGGGAGGGGCCCACAAAAAAAGAGAAAAGGCCAATTTTTCTCCCCCAACGGACCCGCCACACTGCTCCATCCTCTTCTCCTTCACTGGGCTGTCATCAAAGATTGTCCCTTGGTCGAGCATAGTAGCGCCACCAGCGGTTCACTACCAGCAGAGAAAAAAAAAAAACGTGGCATATTTTTCAACCCGGGAACCGTGGTACCAAAGAGCGTTGGAAGGACGGCGGCAAAGGTATCGTAGGGCGGAACTGATACGTGGCCTGGGCAAAAGTTTCACAGCTGGTGTGTTTAAATTGGATTCCCCGCATATGAGATTATTTTCACGACACAACTCCTTTCGCTCAAAGGTGTTCCCGGACAATGCCAGCCATGGAAACAACCGTCATCGACCCACACGGCGACTTGATATTGCAAGTTGAGAATGAGAGCCTTTTGGTATCTTCAAGAATTCTTGCTCTAGCATCGCCGGTGTTCGAGGCAATGCTCAAGCCAAACTTCAAGGAGGGCGTTGCA
The DNA here is from genome assembly GCA_023087525.1 of Lasiodiplodia sp. KE8368. Classification (NCBI taxonomy): domain Eukaryota; kingdom Fungi; phylum Ascomycota; class Dothideomycetes; order Botryosphaeriales; family Botryosphaeriaceae; genus Lasiodiplodia; species Lasiodiplodia sp. KE8368. The sequence continues at coordinate 50,822 of JAJMYN010000071.1, read as the reverse complement.
TTCCAGATGGGAAACGGAACGTCGTTGACTATACCGCTGCCAGAAGACAACATAGAGGCATTAACCATCTTTTGCAAAGTAATCCACCACCGATTACATGAACTTTCCCAGCCACCCGATCCCCGTTGCCTGGAGAATCTCGCCTTCATCTTGGATAAATATCAGGCCACTGGCGCAATGGCAGCTTATGGAGCCTGTTGGCTACAGGTGGAGACTAATGGAATGTCTTGGGAAGGATTGGGTCAGCTTATACTCTTTGCTTACGTCCTTGATCTGCCAAAGGAATTCTCCCGTCTATGTGCAAAGGTCATTCATGGCCAAAATGGGCGGTTGGTTACTCTACCGAACTTGGTCAACCATCCGCTCATACATAACGATCTTCTTGGTAAGTAGATTTGCTGGATTCTACTCGGAGCAAGACTACTAAGGGATCTTAGGAGCGCTGAACGCGCACAAGGCACAAATAACCTTCACACTTCAGAGGGCCATCATGAGGCCAATAGCAGAACTCGTGGCCAACGAATGCGACCATGGACGGTATCCCGTAGGCCTTTACCATCAGGAACTCCACCGGATAGGGATCTCCCCCTACGAAGGCGAATTTACGGCGCAGAGCTTTCAGCAAGTAATTAAAAAGGTTTCCTTTGTACGTCCAATATCATATACCATCTGCGGCGATTTAGGAAATTGCTCGTGTTATAGGGCTCGTCCACTGGAACTCACAAAGCAGCTACGAAAGGAGATCCAGGCCTGGGAGAAGGTGGAGAAAGACTTTTGTCTTGATTGTTTCAAGGCTTCTCGGAGGTCCAAGAAGGAAGAAACATGCCGGATTTTTCACCTGTAAGATGATGGGTCATCCCAGAGGTTCCAATAGATGTATTGCCAATAACAAAGATAAATTGAACAAAATCGCCATATTCTCCAGTAAATCACGTGCTGACACCCTTGCCTACCTACTAATCAAAAACATCCGTAACATACCGATCCTCCTTCTGCCTCTCCAACCACTCCTCCGCCTCCGCCTCCGTCTTCCCCTCATTCCTCTCCAACCAAACCTTCTTCAGCGTCTCCGCCGTCGATCTGGCCAACTTCCCCGCACTCCCACACAGCAAAATCTTCGCGCCATCCCTAAACAACTCCGAACACTCATCCCTTTCCTTCCACATCCTTTCGTACGCATACCTGACCCCACCCTCCTTCCCCTCCGCCTCTTCAGGCCCGCGCTTCGAAAACGTCGACCGCATCCCCACCACCCCCGCCTCCTCCGCCTTCAGCAACTCCTCCTTACAAATAAAATCCTTCTCAAAGTCCCGACACCCGAAATACAGCAGCGCGGGCGGCAACTTCTTCTTCTTCTTCTGGCCCCCCTTCCCCTCGGCACCGCCCTCCCCCGCCGCCGCCTCCGCCAACGCAACCCTCTCCTCCACGAAACCCCGCATCGGCGCGAGCCCCGACCCGGCCGCAACCATGATAACCGGGCTGCCGTCGACGGGCAGCCGGAACGCCGGGTTGTTCGTCTTGCGCACGTAGCCGTGGATGCGGTCGCCCGGCGCGAGATTCGCCAGGTAGCTCGACGCCACGCCGCGAAAAACTCTGCTGGCACCCCCGCCCTCGCCGCTGCCGCCGCCGCCGCCGTCCCACGCCGGCGCGACGTGCACGTCGTAGATGAGCGACAACGAATACGTGTTCTTCGCCGCGTCGAAGCGGTGGGACGCGAGTGGTGAGGAGGCGATGCTGTATTGCCGGGGCGCGAGGGGCTTGAGGGTGTCGATGTAGGCGCCGAGCGGCAGGTTGGCGGAGGGGTGGTCTTCGAGGATGGAGAGGGTGGAGTAGTTTTTGTCGACGACGGAGGTCCGGTAATTGTCGGTGGAGGCGAGGCGTTCGAGGGACTGGCGTTCGGTGGGGGAGGTGGTGGCGGCGAGGAGGGTGGCGAGTTGGCGCTGGGTTGGGGGCGCGTTGAGCTCGACGCGGTGGGAGAAGAAGGCTTGTGCGCCGATGGGGTCTTTGGATTGCTGTTGGGGAGGGGCGGTGGGTTAGTGGGGGGTGGGGAGGAGGAGGGAAAGGAGGAGGGGCGGGATGGGACGTACGAGGAAGGTTTTGCGCGTGTCGGAGATGGATATCATGTCGTCGGGGTGCAGGCCGAAGCGGTGCAGCACCCGCGCGACCGTCTCCCGCGGGTTCAGCGGCAGGACGACGAAGTAGTCACCTGCAGGCCGTCAGCAACACCATCAAACCCGTACAAAAGAGGCCGACTCACCAGCAGAGTAGTGCGTGTCATGCGGCAGCTCGATCTCGACCTCCCGCTTCTCGAGCCCAACCTCCTTGCCCCCAAGCGACCGCGCACTCTTCACCACCGCCCACGACATCTCCTTCCCACCCAGAATGACAGGGATGTCGTGCTTAATCACCTCCGCCCTCAACGCCGCCGTCTGCGCCTGCGCCTGCGCCTTCCCGCCCCCGCTCTCAGCCTGCAGACTCTTCCACAACCCCTCCGTCCAGTTCTCCCACTCATTCATGCAGTCCTGCTTGACATCAGCCCAGCACGGCTCGACCATCGGCTTCCCCCCCTTCTTCGCCATGTGGCTCTCCACCAGCTTCGGGATGCGCTGGTACGTCGACACCCACTCGCTATTCCCCACGCCAAACACCGCGTACCTCACCCCCTCAAACGACGGCGCGTCACCGCTCTGCAGCCACGAGACAAACTTCGCCGCGTTGTCCGGCGGCTTGCCCTCGTAGCTCGAAGTGATGACGACAACCGGCTGGCCCTTGGCGATGTTCTCGGTGCCTTGGTCGAGCGTCATCACCTCGGCGTCGAAGCCGAAGCCGGGCGCGTGCGTCTGCAGGTCCTCGGCGAAGGCCTTGCACGTGCCGGCGTTGGAGCCGTATAGGATCGACATTTTCTGCATAGGCTGCGAGGACGGGTGCACGCCGTGGACCGAGTCTTGACGTGTCTTCTGCGAGGTGCCACCCATGTCGGAGAGGCCGACCATGGGGCCCTTGGCGGGGCGGCGGCGGACTTTGATGAAGAATTTGTCGGGTTTGATGGTGAGGGTGCTTTTGTTGACTGTGAAAGCGGGTTGTCAGTAGATGCTGGGTGATATGTGTGTGCGGGGGGCCGGCTGGGGGGACGTACCGAGGACGTAGCTGGGGTCCGCCATCTCGACCTGGAAGCGCTGCAGGATAAGCGCGACGTTGATCAGCATCTCCTGCTCGGCGAACGCCCGTCCAATGCAGCTCCGCATGCCCACGCCAAACGGCTTCCACGCGTCCGGCGGCAGCTTGTCCATGTGCAGCATGCGCTCCGGCTTGAACTCCGCCGCATCCTCGCCCCAGACGGCGGGGTCGCTGTGCAGGCCGCGGAGGTTGATGACGATGGCGTGGTCGGCCGAGATCTGGTAGCGGCCGCCGAGGACGATATCGTGCTTGGCGCGGCGCTGGACCTGGCCGATGGGCCCGTTGAGGCGGAGCGTCTCCTTGAGGCAGGCGTCGACGTACTTGAGCTTGTCGAGGTGCTTGACCGCGATCGCGTCGTCGCCGAGCACGGCGTCGACTTCTTGCTGCGCCTTGTGGAGCTTCTCCGGGTTTTTGAGGAGGTTGTAGAAGAGGTAGGACAGCGTGCCGCTCGTCGTCTCGTGGCCCGCGATCAGGAAGGTGACCATCTGGTTGCGGATGTTCTCGTCGTCGAGCTTCTCGCCCGTCACCGGGTCGGCTGTGTTGAGCATTGTGTTGAGCAGGTCGTTGACGCCCGGGTCGGGGTTGGCTTTGCGCTCGGCGACGATGTCGTCGCAGAGCTTGTGCATCGCGTGGATGTTGTCTTGCATTTGCTTGTTGGACCATAGCCGCAGCTTGGTCTCCATCTGCGTCCGGTTGGCGCGCTTGCCGCTCTCGAGCAGGACGGCGGCCATCTGGTTGGCGAAGGGATGCATGTGCTCGGCGTAGAAGTCGTTGAACCGGTAGTTGAAGGCGCAGAGTCCAATCGTGTCGAAGGCCAGTCTGTGCATTGGCTGTTAGCATGCGTCGTCATCAACAGGCAGCATGGTCAACACGTATCGTGAATTCATCAGCCGTCTCGATCTCGTGACTGGGCCCGAATCTGTCCCATCGCAGGATCATTTGCGAGGCGATGTCGAGCTGTTCCGGGAACATCTTGCGGACCCCCATCGGTCCAAATACGGGCATGAGTGTCCGATGCGCCTTCCACCAATTCTGTCATTGCATCAGCAGTGTACCACGTTGAACTCAGGTCATGTGACTTGCAGGTTCGTGGGGATATGCGGTGAAGAGCGCATCTTTGTTCAGAGCCCGCAACTCCTTCAAGCCGGCTGTGATGGCTTTTTCGTATTTCTCATCGTCCATGACCTCGTGCGCAAGCTCGTAGCTGGAAACCACAATGACCTTCCTGGAGATCAGGTCGAGTTGGAATATCGGTCCATAGAGAGCGTGCAGTCTCCAAAAAGAGCTGAGAGGAAACGACGGATCGATTTCTGGCAAATTCGCCAACATACCATACAGGTACGTCGGCGGCTGGGGGATTGGCTCCATGGACATTGTGCAGGTGCTCAAGCCTGCAATTCAGTCGACATATCCAGAGAATGGCTGCGTATTTATGCCCATGTTCGCCGTTTTGGAGGTGGTTGGAATGCCGCATCTCAAGACGGCTTCGTTCCCCATCTAGACGAGATGTGGTCTAGTCAGACCCTGAGTAAGTGCGCTTGCTGATTGCGTAAGGAGCATGCATATCCAACAACGTCGTCATCCAGCTTCACCCATCCCCGAATAGGTAACGTTATGTCGACGGGTCGAATGGACGTCTTGGTCGAAAGTCTATTTCTGCTTATAAAGACCTTGCAGTAACCGTCAGGAAACACGAGATAGCACTGGACGGAACACTAAGCTTCGCGCTTAGGGCTACAGCCATGTACCACAAACTACGCTGTTCTAGTCCCAAATAGGCGAGGTGCGAAGCTGAAGCGGCAATTTCATTGGCTTTGCCTACGCAATTGGGAGGCTGGTTACATCACTTGAGCAGATAAACACTTTCAACTACTGTAGCTCTGTTTAAAGAACGGCGAACAACGGCAAGATGCGGTTCTAATCAGACGCATGTCGGTGCTGCCTCCGTCAGAATAATCGCGTGCCGTGCTTGTTGAGCTGGTGGAGGCGTTGGGGAAGAAACGGTTCCTCGACCGGCCGTCTAATGATGTCAGGCTTCAGCCCGCGGAAGTGCGCGGATAGGCACGAGCTCAGTAAGCCGCGTACTACAGTCCCCTCTCGCAGCCGATGACTAGCGGGGATAATAGCAAGGTCCCAGCCGTAACTGTGTCTCAGCTCGTTCTTAGAAAAATAACATGTGTAGTTGAAGCTATCGTCCGGATTTATATGTAGAATTTTTAAATCTACACTGTCGTCTAGAAGATAGCTTCAGCTACCTATGACATGAGAGAAAGAAAAAAATCTACGCTAGCCATCAGTTGCGAGCAGGGACTGTAGATTCGTCTCAGCGGCAGACCAGGCTTCGGTTTCGCAATTGTAGAAAGACCGTTCCAGCACGGTGCCATCATCGCCATCAGCTGCGCGACATATGCTGCTTGTAATATTCATGCCCTCCCTGATTGCTATGACAGGATAACGGAGGTGTGAGGTACCTCCTGCATATCCATCACCTCTCCGTCCATGATGCCGTGCACATAGCATTCACCAACAAGGTTGTACCTACCGTCCCCAACGTCGCGTATAACGAATGGGACGTGGCATCCAACGAACACACAGATGATATCTCCCACCTTCGAGTGCCGAGGTAACAAGGAAAGGTACTTCTTTTCCGTCACACCCAGCCGCCGATTCCTCGCAGCACGACGCACCGCACTGCGGATTTCCTGATACGTCTTGGCCGGAGCCCTCGTCTTCAGGTTCGCCAGCTCCAGCTTCCCTTTTCCTGGAGGCCGTAGCTGGCGCTTGGAATATGTCTGGTCTGCGAAGGTTGGATGTTTCCCAGTGGATTCGTCGAGCAGCAGACTGAAGATCTCCTCAAACGAATCCGGAGCTCTCTGCCTACCCTCTCCATCTTTGCCTGCTACAAGTGTATGCCAGAAAGCTTCGAAGACCTTGCATCCGCTTGGGTATGGAAGGCACTGCTCTGCCAGGTGCACCCAGGGAGCAAGCCATTGGTTGGCGCTCAGAGAGCCTTCGATGGCAATTTCAGGCGCGGTGCAGACATCGCCCAAATCTTTGATGACATCGAATATCTTGCCAGGCACGAGCAACTCCTGTCCATCGGGACGGTACGAGAAACAGGGCTTCCATGTCCCTGACGCGTGGTAGATGCCGGCAGAGCTTGTGGAAAAGCCCATCGAGCTCGTCTGCCGACTTGAGCTCCAGTCTGGGACCCACGAAGGCAGGCCTGGGCGAGGTTCATGATCGACGCAGCAAAGCATGGGGAAGAAGTAAAGTATATCGGTTGTTACGCAGTGCAGAGTAGCCGCGAAATAGACATCGGCCGCTGTGATACTCTCGTCGTAGATGACTTTGAGATACCCGGGCTTTTTGCAGATGCCGAACAGGCCGTACACTTTGTCTCGGGGGTCCGCAGATCGCGCGTTTCGTGTGCTAGTCAGCAGGCTGAACAGAGACAGCTTGCCTTCAAATGAGTAGTAGTGCTCTCGCTCGACGCTCAGCACCTGCATGGACTTCCAACCGACGGTTCGACCACCTGACTTCCCGCCACCAAAGTTGTCTTCGAGCCACGAAGACAAGCCACCGCGGATTAAGCTGTTGAAGTTGTTGGCGAAAGCGTCCCAATTTCTCTTGGTTTTGCCGCACAAAATCCAGGGATTGTATGACAGAATTGCTTCCTGGACGATCCACAGCCTGGTGAACCATTCCCGATTCATCAAGTCCCACAGGTCCTTCCAGATGGGATCCTCTGCGTGCGGGAGAAATAGTCTTTCAAACTCATCTGGTGGAGGCGCGTTGACTTCAAATGCAAAGACGGTGCCGATGTATTCAAGCAGCTTGAAAGCACGGTCTGACCCCGGTGTTGCTTCTCCCAGCCAGATAGCAGTATTAGCCGCATGGCTGTAGATCTTCGACATAAGCGCAACCTGATGTTCCTTCTCGTAATTATTGCTTTGATCTATGCAAATCTGGTCGATCCAGAGATTGATCGAATGAGTCGTTTGGCGAAAGTGCCTCAACGCCATCTCGAGTGATCTCGTAATCGGGATTTTGAAGCCGTCGCACTCGATATGTGTGTCCGTGGCTGGGTCCCAGTCCGAGTTTGAGTTCGATGTTGGATCTACCCAGGCGTAGCTGACTGCTGTGTACCAGACGGGCTTTGCCATATTCTCACAAGATAGCGCAAACCGCGTGCGGTGGGATAGACGCTCGTCATCTGCTATAGAGACGGAGGACGTTCCGTTTTCATACTCGACAGAGCAGTGGTGCAGGGTACCTTTCAGGTTGCCGTAAAAATGTCCAGGGTGGAGTTCAAGGATGCGTATCTCATATCGGAGATCGGAAAGGCGCTTGTGGGGGCCGCGGGGTGGGTCCTCGGCTGCAGCGTTTTGGCCCTTCACCTGCAGCTGCGCGTCGTATGCTTTTCTTGCTTTTGTGGCTGCCCATGCGGCTATCGTATCGGTGGGGGCCAGTTTTTCCAGCTGGTGTGGATACACGTTGGCAGCCTCGGCCGTAATGCCATTGGTGCGGGCAAACTCAAAAGTAGACTCTTGAGGGTCGTCGGGAGTTTTGTAGCCTTCTGAAATCAACTTCGGGTTCCAAAGAGACGAGGCTTTTAATTTGACGGGGAGTTTCCAGCTAGCTTCCATGGTCCGAAGTGATTCAGCGGATTCGTGCTGGCGTGAACAAAGCTGAGCTGGAAATAAATTTGGACATTGATCTGACAGGCAATTTATGGCTGGATCAGCCTCAAATATGTATGTTTCAGCCGTGCGATATGTTCTTCCTTGACTCGTTCCGACCGTGGTCATGTTACCACCCCAGCAAAACACCAACCAATGCTGACGCGGACATGCTGCTCGATGCGTCAGCCTGCATGCCCGTTGGCGCCCCGTCGACAAGGGTAAAAATAGTTGCCTGATCACTGGGAAAATCAAATATCGCATGGTCCCTCAGCCTGCTCAAAGGTTTCTCCACGCTTTCAGCCTCACCTTGCACACGCTGGGCTCTCGAAGATGGACTGGCTTACGCTGGTATTCACCCAGGTTCTTCTCGCTGTTTTTGCGATAGGCGGATCTTCGTTCCTCTTCCCCGACAAGCTCAGATTCCCGAGATTGCGCCACCCACCTCCGATACCGAAGCCAGAGAACTTGAGAAAGGATTTGGCTTCGCAGACCTTCCGGCTGAAGGGAATACCCGCGACGTATAATGGCCGTGAAACCACTAAAGAGGATGTTAAGGGGCTGGTTAGAAAAGACTTTGCGGTCGAGAATTCCATTGAGATTTCCGTAGAGTCTCTCGGGCGCAATCCGACCAGCAGATCCCAAAAGATCGCAACATTGAGTTTTTCGAAAACGCCTTCGCGGTTGGCTACCAGCCCCAAGTCTGCAAGAGCGTTCCAAGGTCTGTCAAAATCAGACTTGCGTTTAGACATCGATTTTCATGGCCTTACGCCGTTACATTCACACGATGACGCGGAATGCGATCTCGAGTAAGTGGTTTCGGGGCCTAAAATAGGACGAAAATGCTGACTCAATTTGTCCAGAGTGGTTGCCCTGTCAGGACTAAATGGCCATGCATTTGGCTCATTCAAGCAAAGAGGTGGACCATTCATGTGGCTACGAGATGATCTCGCCCGTTCCTTGCCGGGCGCCCGTATCTACATCTACGGTTATGCATCGGAGATGCAAGGCAGCGATTCGTTTCAAACTCTTGCTGACTTGGGACTCACCTTTCAAGAGGAGTTGGAGGCGTTGCTCGATCCTCGTGATGAGGTAGGTCATTCTGCATCGTAAGCAAAGTTTAGTGTTAACGGCCGCTGCAGAACAAGGCTCCGAATCCGCTGGTACTGGTAGGTCACAGTCTCGGTGGCCTCGTTCTTAAGCAGGTAAGACTTCTTGATGAGTATAATGTTTGTTATATATTCTAAGCACCGTGGTAGGCCTTGTGTGAAATGGCGAACAGTAAAAGGATTGAAGGGAAGGCAATCTTGAAATCGCTTCAGGCGGTTCTATTTTTCGGCACGCCGAACCAGGGAATGGATATCACTTCACTCGTACCGATGGTTGAGGGCCAGCCAAACGAGCCGTTTCTGCGCTCATTGGGCTATGACTCCTCGGAGCTACGCATTCAAGCCCAGCTCTGGGACGAGGTATTCGTAGTAAGGGAAGGAGACATTTTGTCTGCATCTTTCGTAATCATCTCATTCTATGAGACAAAGGAGTCTCCTACGGCCATCAAGGTGAGTTTTTGTTCCCTCCCTTTGCTCTCCTTTTTTTCAAATCAGAGCTAACATTAGCAGGTTGACGGCAAATGGAAAATGGCTGGGCCACCACGAAAATTGGTAGACCGATCCTCAGCAACTCATGGACGGCCCTGGAATAGGGAGGAGCAGTTTGTGAAAGCCATCAATCGGAATCATTCAGATTTGGTGAAATTTGAGGCATCAACTGATCCCATCTACGAAGGACGCGTTCTTCCTCTGTTTACCAAGTTTTACGAGACGGCCAAGAAACGTCAGTAGGAACTCCCTGGAAATGAACGATTTGAAGTAACGGCTGTGTTCTTTTTAGGCTCTCCTATGCTGTTTTTGTCACGTACACGACAAGACGAATTGCATGCTTGTCGTTCTTCTCTCTCCTTCCAAGAAGAGCAAGTCCGAAGTGGACAGATTGTGGTTGCTGAAAATGATACGTGCACCTGGTTCCCAGAACATGTATCTTTTCAAGAATGGATGCGCAATGATCGAGGTCTTCTTTGGCTTCAGGGCCTTCCTGGAGCAGGCAAATCCACCATCATGAAGCACGCAGTGGACTGGACAGAAAGGGAATCCACCAATAAGCCTGCCGTGGCATCATTCTTCATCTACGGCCTTGGCATGGACTTGCAAAAGACGCTCCTCGGTCTGTATTGCAGCCTGATTCGCCAGCTCATCCCGCAAATACCGTTCGCATTTCTTCCCATGCTGTCGCACATGCCAGAGGAGCCCGGACCAAGAGCATGGGGCCTATTAGACCTTCAAGCGCATCTGAAGCAAGCCTTGAGAGAAGCATCGAAGACGCGGCAGACGGTCCTGTTCATTGACGCCCTGGATGAATTTTCAAAAGCGGAAATAGATACCCTACTGGCGCTGCTCGGAGACCTTAGCTACGATGAGGAAAGCGAAGGTTTGAAAGTCAATATCTGCGTTTCCTGTCGATATCATCCGAACCTGTTCACGCAAGGCGTCATCATTCGAGCAGAGGAAAACAATAAGCAAGATATTGCTACATTTGTACGCCAGGAGCTGAGAGACCTCCCGTCTAAAAAGAAGGTTCCATTGGGAGAATTCATCATTCCCAGATCAAACGGTCTGTTTCAATGGGCAGGTGTTGTGTGCCAGAATGTACGCGAATTACACAGATCAGGCAAGCCACTCGAGAAGATCCTGCGGTTGATCGAAGACATACCTCAAGACCTACACGCGCTCTACGAGCGTTTGTTCAAAGAGATGAGCGGCAAGGAGATGGAACAATCTCTGAAGCTGTTCCGTTGGGTAGGCTTCGGTGAGCGGATGATCAACCTTCGCGAGTTGCAACACGCCTGGGTTCTCGCTCCAGATATGAGAGAAGAGTCAATCGAGGAATACTCCACCAACGAGGACTTTCTGCACGACCTCGATGATCTCATCAACTCTGTCAAATACTACTCGAAGGGGCTCATTGGATTTGAGGCAGCTCACAAACTCGACGGGGACCAGGCTTGGGGAGAACGAGTCCGGCTCATCCACGCATCAGTCATGGACTACCTCTGTGAGCGAGGTTTGGAGTTCCTCGAGAGGACAATCGGCATCTCCACCACCGATCGTCCGGAAGGAACCGCTCATTATTACGTCTCTCGATGTTGCCTCAGGTACATGTTCATCAGGGGAACACGTGAAGATTTCGATACAAGGCAGGAGTCCTCCAGTCGTTTCCCTCTGGATCACTACGTACAAACAGCGATCCTGCACCATTTTAACAAAGCAGAAGAACACGGTGTTGAGCAATTTGGGCTTCTTGAGATCTTCGGATGGCCCAACGAAACGGCTGCAATGGCTTCCTTCCGGGCTTTTGTTCCCCGCGTGAATCAGGCGTCTCTCATTCATGTGTTGGCTGCATGTGGTGTCATGAGCGCGATCCGTCCCTTGATTCAATACTCAGGGGAGAAAGATGGATCCAAGTACGAATCCGAGATATCTTCCCTCCTCTCCCACGGTGAAGTCAGAGAGGATGTCCTTCTTCCATCAGGCCAAATAAATCTGGATATCAGGAACTCCATTGCCATGACGCCGCTACACTTCGCCCTCTTCTTTGATCAGGTCGACGTAGCTCATGAGTTGCTCAAATCAAATAGAGTCAATGTCAACGCGGTTAAGAGCCAAGGCGAGAGGCCACTCCACACCGCTGCAAACAAGGGCCATGCATCCATAGTGCGGGAAATGCTCAGGAACCCGACCGTGAACCCCAACGCTCAGGATGACAAAGGCCGCACCGCTCTCCACTCCGCAATCATGGGCTGTAAGGAAGAGATCATCGACATTTTGCTAGCCGACCGCAGAGTCAACGTCAACGCTCGGAACAAAGACGGCCAGGCGCCTCTCCACACCGCAATTGATTCCGGAGAGCTGAGCCTCGTGGAACCTATTCTAGCATCTGTCAAGGTCGACGTCAATGTCAAAGAGAAAAAGGGACAGACACCTCTCATTTTCTTCATGGTTGCGTATCCCAGATCAGTAGACGAATCAGAGCACGGAGAGCTGGCCAATGTACTGCTGGCCCTCTTGCGTCACCCCAAAATCGATACGCATGCAAAAGACAAGATGCAACGTACGGCGCTTTTTCACGCGGCTGCCTCGGGACTAGCAATATATGTAAGAGTCTTAGTCGACCATGGTGTTCGTGGAGCTGGTGAGAAAGACAAGCTGGGGCGCACACCATTGTCACAGGCAGCGGCGAAAGGCCATCTGGAGATAGTGAGGAGGCTCCTTGCGGTAGAGGAACTAGAGGAGGATATTTTAAAGTACGCGTATGAGGAGGCAAAGAAGAAAGGGAGGGATGACATCATGCGATGCTTGGTGGAAACAGGAAAAGTTATGGGTGCCTGAAGCTATCGTCCGGATGCAAATGTCGAATTAATAAATATACATTCACGTCCGGATGATAGCCTCGAATACTCATAAAAACGTAAAAGGATAAGTCGTGATGGAAGGACAAGGTATACGAAAGGCTTAACTGCTATTCTAAAGAAGCTATAGAGATTTACGAAGACATTCTAGCTAAGTTATATAGAAACCTTAAAGAGCGCATCTATGTGCAGTAGCGGACGTAATATTTGGCGATTGAAGTCAAAATCGCCCAAAGCATGAACTTTCTAAAGCGAAAGCGGAAGCAGAATTCAGAATTTATTCGTGATCACTCTAGTGCAGAGGCCAACCTCTACAGATGACAGCTACTTTCGTACAGAAAGCACATTTTTGGCCTTAATCAACGTTCCCTTGGTCAACGTCCCAGTCTGTCTGCGCATCTTCCACCTCGCAATCTGCAAATTCTCCACGGTCCGACTGGGCCATCCAAGCTGTGGGCTAGGAATCCCATAGCGGCGTCTAATGTCATTCAACCAGTCGTCTATTTTCATTTCAGCCTTTCCCACCAACACCTGGTTGAACTCCAGCGTCCTCACTTCACTTCTCATCCGTCTCCTAACTGTCAAGAGGCTGTGATTTGCGCCACATATATGCTGCTTGAGGCCATTCTTACTCAGCAACTCTCGACATTCACTCTCAAACCTGACGTGCGGACAGTTTCTGCAGATGTACAGATCTTTGTCCAGATCAGTAGAGCCCTCCCAAACCCACCCACAACCACCGGCGCAGGTAATAGAAAGTTCGCATGTACGGTTAAGGTCTGGCACGTTTACGATTAGAGACCACGCAGCACGCGCGTTGTCGTCGTCTTCTAGCGAAGTTAGTGCTTCCGCTAGCATAAAGTAACCGTTCCAGTCGTTGTCTGGTTTATCATCTTCCAACAGACTGAAGGCCGTAGACATGTGCTTCTCGACAGAGCTCACTGCTTTTTGCTCCTGGCCGATGTGAAGGTACGCGCGGGCAAGAAGAAGGGCCAGGTAGTTGACACTATTGGGGCTCTGGTCGTCGATACGTGCCCTGTATAGTTCCAGCTTCTCGATGTATCCATTCGGCGACTCCGAGCGTTTCGGGTCGAGCAAAACCCCTAGGTACGCTGACCCTAGAGCCTCGACCACCTGGTACAGCGACTTTAAGATTGTCTGCGGGCTGTCACTCCATGTTTTCGAGTCTTGGAACCGGCCGACACTCTTCTCCCACGCAATCATGGCATCGCGCAACCTCCCGCACCGCGAAAGGGCTACACCGTAGTGGTACCGTAGAAATTCAGTATCGAGGCACTGTTTCGAAGTACTAATCGCCTCCTCATACGTCTCTAGTACCAGTCGGGAGCGGTCCTTCGCCGCCGCATGGAACTTTTGATGGAACTTTTCCGACCGGGCATTCAAGCAAAACAGCTCTGACAGCAGGCTGCGGCCGTCGCGCCGGCGTGTCATGGAAATGATCTCGAAACTGGAGTCGAGCTTCGTCTGGCGCTCAATCCATTCTTGCGCGCGGTCTAGCGGAAAGGATTCCTCCGGAAACTCTTCTGATAGGTGGTGGCAGGCGATAAAGGCTTCTTTGGCACTATTCGTGATCCTGCACAGCGACCAAAAACGGTGGAGCTCAGCGGTCCAGGTGTTCTCGTCGGCTTCTTTAAAGCTGGCACATTGGATATTGTGTCGGATTTTCATGAGCTCTTCGAGCGCTTGGCGCTTGCGGTTGCGGCTGCAGTCTAGAGCATCGATGAGAGAGAGCTGCGCTTTGATGTTCAGCGGTTCGCGCGCTTTGATTAGCTCGCAGCGACGTTCCGCTTCTTCGAAGCCCTCTTCACTGTTGAGTGCCATGAACGTCTCGGCGAGACGGAGGTCATGTGTTGTGTTGCGATGGGACTGCGCCTCGGTGACATCGAGGAGGTAGAGCGCCCATTTCTCGGCCGCCTTAACGGCCTCAGGGGAGCTGATCTTCAAAAGCCCAGGCTCCGCTTTATCGAGCGCTTCAAAAAGTGCATCATAAAAGCGCTTCTCTTCCTTCGTAACAGCTTGTCCGTGGAAGTCACGTTTCGATTGATAAGCCTGTGCTTATTAGCTGTCATATATTCCAAGTTCATTTGAAAAACACTAACCGTAATCAGGAGATTGCTCAGGAACATGAGGGTTTCCATAGCCCCCCATTTACTATCTTGGAACCATTGGGTTGCCACGACCTTCGCAGGAACATGGAGGAGCTCGTAAAGATAGATGCGGGATGAATCCGGTCCTAGCGCGGCTTTGGTATCGTCTTTGGTATTATTCGCGTCACCGCTATTACCATCAGGGATCTTTTTCACTGCTTCGATATTGCTAGCATTACGGTCATTACCATCGGTGAGCTTTTCCAGAGCATCGATGTAGTCAGTGTCCGAAGATTCGTCCGAAGCTTGGCTACCGTCCCTATCGACAACTTCTTCCACGTTGATGTTTCTGTTGGAAGCCTCCTCCGCGGTTTCAGTTATCCTTCTGCTAACGCCTTTCACCATTTCCCCTCCTCTCTCCTCGTCCTCAATGTTGCTCTTTTTGGCAGTCCCTCCTGCATCATCCCTGGGTTCGGTCTTGCTCTGGGATTCGGCTTCTGTTGGGCTACTCGTGCTGTTCCTGTCTGAAGCCCCTGCCGGAGCTACGGTCTGGTCGCCAGTAGAGTTATGGCTTGTAGAACTCTCAGAATGTTGTCCGGCAGCCTTGCGGAATCCCAGCCTTACGCTCCGGTCCTCCAGCCATGTGACAACATTTTCGACATCATCTTCCCACGCCTTCGGCAGGTCTATGATGTCGACAATAGTCCCTTTCGGCAACCACGTCTCAACTATTTTCTCATCCATAAAAGCTCGATACAACATACTCCCCAGACTCTGTTTCTCCTCTTCTCCAAGAGACGCAATTTCTTTAGCCGACACTTCTGACAAATGTGCAGGCAAGTAGATGGCGACGTAGGGAAAGAGATTTTTGCATTCAGCCCGTTCCTGTTGGGCATTTTCGCAGATAGTCTGAAGAAAGCCTTTGATCGTAGACAGCTTTACAGCATCGAGATCGAAGCGGACGACAGGCCTGGAAATCGTGTGTTCCTTCACCCATTCTTTCAGGCGCTCATATTGCTTCACCCAGTCTTTCAGACGCTCGGAGTCAACACTAGTATCGGCTGGTGGTTGCGTAAAGAGAAGGTCCATCATGCATTTCGGCACAAGTACGTTCTCCTCGCCGTTCCTGTGGTGGTGGTGATAGCACATTCCGTCGTCGCCGGCCTTCGCGGCATTGTTTAACTTCACATCCGTCTGGATAAAGAAGTCCCGTAGCTTCCACGCATAGACGAACCCGTTCTCGACCCTGGCAAGGCGCGCAAATTTTTCTTTCAATTGTGACTCAATTGGCGGCTTGAACTTCTTTCCCAGACGACGCATGAGATAAGCGTTGAGCTCAGCCACACTTGGCCAGAGCTTCCAGTGCACCATGCACGCTATCAGCTCATTGAGCACCTCGATGTCGTTGCTTTCAAGTTCGTTGTTCAACATTTCGAGCTTGCGCTTGATGATGATAAGCTGCTGCTTTAAGTTTGTGCCTTGAAGCTCTTGTAGATCCAGTAGTCCTCGCTCACTCGAGCGCTCCACTTCCTGCAGGTACTCCTTCAACTCGTGATAATCACCCTCAAAGTTAAGTGCGAGATCTTTGCGGATCCCCAACAGTGTCCGGTGCTCTTCGCTCTCGTGGTCCCAGTGCTCGTAAGCAGGACCTTTGAGGGATGCCTCGATGAACAGCTTTGCGTCCTGGCGCTGATGATCGCGGGAAAGGCCAATTTCAGAGATGTTTGGGACGTTCAATTGGCTGAAGTCTTGATTCCCCGCAAGCAGGATCCTGAACTGGGTCTGTTGTCGAGAGTGCTGCGTCACATCTTTTATGATCTTGGTAAATGTCGGCATCGTCTGCAGATCCATCTCCCCGTACCCATCGAGTACTAAGAACAGCACCTTCTGCGGCATTCCGCTGTCCTGTTTCGACGCGATGGCGTATTCGTTCAACAAGTCCGTCCAAACTGCGTCCGGCTTTGCCATTCCTTGCGGACTTTTCTCAATCGCCTTTACAACGAAGTCCTGGAACGCACCGTCTGCCTCGGCTAGCTGCCACACCACCGCATGTAGCGCGTCTAGTAACTGCATGCTCCCCGATTTGCCTCTCTTATTCATTCTCCCCTTGGCCTGCCCTTCCGGGAAGAAGTACGACGCAACCGAAAATAGCTTGCTCTTTTGCGGCTGCTGCTGCTGCTGCGTCTTCATTCGAGTCTTAAAAAACCAAATCGCCTGCGCGCACAGGTAGCTCTTGCCATAGCCACTCGCGGCATTCAAATAGAGCACTGGAGTATCGGTATGGTGCTCTGCATCCGCCCACGACTGGAACTCCCGCAACTGAAACAGCCATTCACCCATTCCTTGTATACGCTCTTCCTCCAGCTGGGCCTGTCTTCCCGTCCAATTCCTTTCTTTGCCCTCGCCAACGGCCAGATACTTCTTGAGCCTCTCCGCATTGGCCTTCCGCGTCTTGCTGTCGTTCGCATAGATGTCCGACACGCGCAGCGCCGCGACATTATGATTCAGTTCCCGATCACTCACTTCTTTGATTTCGTTCAGCCTGCTCCCTATTCCATTATCCCAGCGGATGGCGGCTTTGAGCACGTTTTTTGTCACGCCTATTACACGTTTCGAGTCTTGCGCGACCTTTGTGTAGGTCGTACAAAGGCGGAGCGTGACGGCAAAAATGGTCAGAATAATGTCCCTGAGCCGTGCGTCCAGCTCGATACCTTCCTGGGCCAACTTTAGATAGCCTTCCATCCGGCCTAAGTAGGTCCCGACGCCTTTCAGTTGGTCAAGAACCGCGTTAGGCATGAAGGCGCTGCGGTAGTGCGCGATGGTGTCTCCAAGAAAAGCGAGAGCGGTGAATACATAGGTTGCCGGGGAGAAGATCTGTGGGATATATCAGCAGGGTGGGAGGTGGGACGGGATGGGGAAGGAAGGGCGGGCTCACTGAGGAGGCTTCCACGGCGAATTCGGCGACTTTGAAAACGCTCATCGCCGCGGTTTTGACTAGCTCGCTGCGATCTGAGCGGGAAAATTCATGGCAGCGTGCTTCAAGGTCTTGGGGGGTGGAGGGCGCGGCGATGCTCAGGACTTGTTTGGTCACTTTTTCATATTCGCCCACGATCTTTGCCCATTCTTCCAGCAGATCCCCGTTTGCGAGGCTGTCTGCCATGTGCTCGCGCTTATTGGGTGGATGAAATATAAAAAGAACGAAAATTATTTGATTCCTGCTGGAGAAAATACGATGGTTCGTAAGCTTTTGGAGTATGAAGCAGGATTCTCGGAGTTTTATGGGTAAAATATGGCCCCCAACCTTAGTGATAATCAGTCACCGAATTTCAGCTCTATTCATTATCTGTCGCCGACATTCGCTTACGAATTCCAACCACGTCCAACCGCTAGCGCGAAGACTAACAGGGATTCATAACAAGGGAATACTGCACAATCCACTGCTTTTGGCAGGCCACAGGCCTGTGTTACACAAGGAAACAAATACACGCCAGCGGATGTGCGAATCCTCTCCATCCTTCCGAGCGCACCAACTATGGGGGCTGAATCATGCACCGTATAATTTTGGAGTTCCTCGCTTCACCTGGCAGGGGGCGTTCATCGATGCATGACCCTTTAGTGAGCTGCGCGTCCTCTAAAACATGTGGTGTGCATACCAAAATTGTCGAGTGTTGCCGCAGGAAATCCATGGACAGAATTAAAAATTTACAAACATGTACGGCAAGCCTTCGACACTAATTAAGCTTGAAACTAGAATCTTTGGCCTCGGAATGGTGTTCCACACATACATGACACTGATGGCGGCTACATTAACAGCTCCCACGATGGATTGCTAGAAAAACTGCCCTGAGGTTGCCGTATAGTATTAGTAGATATTTGGAGTGCTCTTCTGCATCGCAGTGTCCTGCGCGGGAATATCTGGATACCAAACCGACGTTTACTCTTCCTGTATTTAATTGAATACCAACGTTTATTTCTAAGCAGCTTTGAAGCAGCTCAGCTGATATTCATCTCTGCATCATGGAGTGGGCGCGTTCGCGCTTACCCCCCCTTAAGCGGCAAGGATGTGCATTTTTACGCCATTTCGGCCCCGTCCGGGGGCTGATGCATAGGCGATATATCGATTGGCTGTGCCACACCAGCCTTGCCATCGAGTGGCACGGTAACGCCCGCGGAAGACCGCGCACGCCAGTCATCTTTCACTTGCAGCATGACCAACAATTCAGACAAATCATTTCGTCTCTATATCCATATCTCATCCTGGGACTCTTGGGAAAAAAGATACCAACCCACGTAATTCCTGGATCCTTTCTATAAAGATGACCGTCGGGTTCAGCTTTTAAGGAATATTGCCATGGTCCTCGTATAGCGCCCTCCCACTTGCCATCTACCGGCGGATGTAGACGCCAATAGTATTATTTCTCTAAGTCCCGCGGACATCAAATGTGAATTTGATAATATCACCGGAGCTGAGACGTTGCAGACCACCATTATCATGTACGGGATGCTCTTGAATATCGTTAGTGCCAGATGTCGCTCTACTAGATGTACCACTCACCCTCACTTTGCCTTGTTACTACCATAGCGTCCACCACCACCAGGACGTCCCACTTATCAAACTTGCTCGTTCCTTTGTCAACCAGCTGGATGATCAGATGTTTGCTCTAGCCGCTCCCGATCGTGGATTTCGTCGAAAACGCCGCGGAGGAAAAGGCCGAGGGCGAGCATGTAGTCGCGCAGAACGAGGGCGTAAAGCCCGTAGCGGATACAAAAGCCAAGCAAATGGATCCCAACATCATAGCCCCGGTCGATGATGTAGCTGATGAGATCGGGGCGCAAGCAGCCCAGGACAAGTCCGCAAAGACGAAGGAGTCCAAAAATCCCCAGTCTCTTATTATCATCTGGCTGTGATTGCGGGTCATTGGGGTTGGTGCGGAGGAGGAAGCGCTGGACAAGGCTGTAGATATAGATACAGAGGAGTAGAAGGTCGTGTAGAATAAGCATTATTGGAAGAAGGTAGAACACCGTAATAAGCGAGCCTGAGAGAGAAGTAAAAAGAATGGCGAAGATAACTTCGAGCATAGGCTGAACGAGATGGGGAGCAAAGAGAGCGAGAAAGAGCACGGAAAGGCTGAGAAGTAGGCGGAAGAGCGCATATCTACGACCTGGCCACAACAGAGCCCGCCTTGCGGCAGGAGGAAGGCATTCAAGCTCAAAAGTGGACATCGCGATGCTCCAAAAGTCACTGGGTACCTCAGGCTAAGATGGCCGCGTTCACGAGTGATAGTAGATCTTCTGCAGTGGTGTGCGGGCTTGCTGCGGGATTGCGGGGTACTGGCCGGGAGTTTCGTGCGCAAGGCGAGCGGCTAACGGCTGATACGAGCTCGCTGGCCCCCACTGCTGTATCAGCCCTACCAATCAGCTGCGGTACCTACAGCCACCTCCTGTATCGAAATGCTAGCGCAGAAATCATGATAAGGGACTTTAGCTTCGCGCTGCTGATATACAGAAGGGCATCGCAGCCGAAGGCTAGCGTGAAGAGTAGTAAAGCCCCAGGCATACATATGCTCCAGCTCTTTCTTAGAAATTGAACATATCTGGGTAACTGAAGCTATCGTCTGAACGTAAATGTGGAATTAATAATTATACACTTCCGTCCGCATGATGGCTTCAACTACCCACAGCACGCCAATGGAGATATTTAGTACATAACAAAGAGAGGAAGAAATTAAGGTTGTTCAGTAACAGACGCCACAGCTTTCGACACTACACAATCTCCCATCTCAAGCCAGTTTTGCCCCTTATCATTATTGCAATTATACGGTAATACATCTTGGTTGAAAGAATCTTCACAGAACTGTATAGAATTTAATATGGCAAACGCATTTATGCCTCCGCAGTTCATCTTTATCCAAAGATCCCTAAAGTTGACTAACACATAATTGTCAACCTTTTCACCCTACGTGATATCATTATACTCGTTTTGAGATTATTCTAAATATACCAATGCTTGGGTAAAAGTCTCGACAATTAAAGCGCCAATTCTGATAGTAGAAGGAAGCTAGAAATCAAGAGCTAGAGTAGCTGTGCTGTTTTCTCAGACTTGCCTCGAGCCTCTGGAACCAGAGAATCTAGAGGGTGCTCATCTAAGAAAGGATGGGATGTGGTTCTAGTAAGCTCTCAGATGATTCTGCTGATTTTTCGGAGTTGACAGACAGGCAATGTATTTTCTCGGGAGTTTCCAAGGCCGTCTTACCAGACATGCTAAATTGGGGCGTAATGGATATCTTCAACTCCAATGGGCTGTGTTTGAAAATGGGATTCCACTGTCGATTGGGTCTCGATCCCCAGCCTTGTCAAACTTGGTGGTCAGATATTTAGCCCACGTAAGTGGGGCGACCAACCGCGCGGGGTGTTGACCCCGCTCGGGACGCAAGGCTGCCGTCGCCAGGTCCCCTCCTTTATTCTCACCTCCACCACTGAGCATGAAGGGAGTATTGCTGAGTCGTATTTTCTACCACTGTCTCTTTCAGGTCTATTGGAGATATATGTACAGGCCACCCCTGCCCGCTTTCATGCGGGGAATGGCCCGATCGGCCGTACGCAAGTCGCCTTCGATGCATCTGAGCGCTCTCACGGCAAGCCTCTTCTATCATTCTGCTCTGCGTCAACTCTGCTGCTGCCTGGCAATCTATTTCACTTAGTCTGAAGGGCAGCAGGTCAGGCAGCTTGCCCAGTACGCTCCAAGCGTATTACGTAGTCCCAGAGGTAAAGTGTAGCATACGTGTTGGCTCTGTCGCAACAAGAGGTAGAAATTTGTAAATACAGCTATAACTGTGCCAAACCGCTGAGAGCGATCCGTCGAAATTTAAGTGAGACCTAGCGCGCAGTCACATTTGAGTTATACATACATACTAAATGATCCGATTATCCTAATGCATGGTACATAGCAGATTTTATTCCGTTTAATGAGAGAAATATTCCAAACAGGCTGCTAGACTTTGCTGGTTCCACATTCTGGATTTCTTGTTTTTTTTTTTTCCATGGCAGTCAAGTGTACTCTTCCTTTCTTGTGTAATGTCGTATGCCCCGGGAGTCAGGGATTATTAGATATGAACACGACCAGCACCGCAGCGTATGCGGCTGTGACACCCATTGTGGCTAGGGCCGAGGAGCCGGAGCAAAAGCTCACAGCAAAACAGAATATGCCAATGAACATCCCGATCTTGAGCAATTTCGATGCACTTCTCTGGTCTGAGAGCACCAACAATGGAACAACCAAGACGGCGGCGGAAAACATCGCGATAAGGAAGCAGGTGATGCATTTCGTGGCGCCAGTTATGTTGCGTGGCGTAAGCGTGGCTTGCTGCTCCGCATCTTGATCTGACGGTGCGGCGCGTCGGCTCGTCCAAGCTTGCCACGCCCTGCGCAGCAAGTGGTTCAGGCCATTCTCCAATGGCGATCGAGTCCTGACAGAGGGTAAGTCCGCGCGGACCAGCCGCGTTTTGGACTGCTCGCATTTGTTGAGCTCGCTTCGAAAATCCGAGTGCCACGCGTCGTCTGATAGGGCAAGCGTTTGCATCTGCATAATCTGATTGAAGCGAATCAAGGCATCGTCTTGTGCAGGTCAGCGCATCGGGCCGCAACGCTTACTACGGCAAAGACTTACCGTACTCCTGAACCAGTCCTCTCAGCCGCATGACAGTTTCTCGGTTCATGACTTCCGAGGCTGTTTTTGCGTCTCTGTCCCGTTCGCTTTGCCCAAGCCCAAGCCTGTCGATCTTGCTTATGGGAGCTCCCAGCTTCATCCCGGCCTGGTATACATCTCTGTCCAGTTTTTCTAGTTCATCCTCCAGTAACCGCAAATTGACCAGATGGCTTGTCTTGAATCTGCGGAAGCCATGCATCGTCATGTTGTTATCGGCGGTCGCAATGGGCCAAACCTTGCCAAAGGCCGAGATGAACCCCATTTCGCTTTCACTGGTCTGTTGGGTGCTTGAATAGGCATAATCGATCTGGTGCACCGACTCCGTGTGGGGTGTGTTGAATGTATCGCCATTGGCGCAGGATTGGGCATCAGTGCAGTTCATAATGAAGGGCATTGTTTCCCAGTTGCTGACGGTGACTCTTCCCCGCACGAGCGATTTATACCCCCTCTTTTGTGGAACACACCCTCTAGACTTGACCGTCATATTCTTAATACCAAGCGTCGGCAAGGCTAGAAAGGGCCCCGATGCTATATGATTGGAACATGCGTGGCAACGGGGGATGGCAGGCTACCGGTGAGTCTGATTAGAAGCCTTGCAAGAATATGGACTCTTCTTCGCCCAAGCCTACATATTTAAACTAGAAAGCCTCGTCTTTATCACTCCAATAGATCAGAAACTTACCCACCACGAATATCGATTGCAGCAGCTCACCGGCAAATAAGCAATCATGACTCAACCAACTCTCAGGCAGCTCAAAAAAGAAGATTATAGGATTGGCTGGCTATGCGCTTTGCCGGAAACCGAGAGCTTAGCAGCTCAATGGATGCTCGACGAACAACACAGTCCACCACCGCAGCACGAAGCCGACATGAATAACTACCAGTATGGCTCGATTAACGGCCATAACATCGTCATCGCCTGCATGCCTCCATCCAAGCCTGGAATCTCTTCCGCTACACATCTCGCGGCAGGTTTGAGACGGGATTTCCCCAACGTGAAGATCCATCTTTTTGTCGGCATTGGAGGAGGAATTCCAAGGCAGTACTCAGATGACTCTCCTCACCCTCAGGCGGCGGAGAGAGATGTATTCCTTGGTGATGTTGTTGTTGGATGGCCCGAAGATCCCGAGGTCCCAGCTGTCATAACCTACGATCTGCACACACATCAGACTCCTGAGAGAGGTATCCTGGCAAAGCTTGGGACGGTCTTTAGAAATCACGCCCAAGGGAATACTCGTTTTGATCAGCACCTTCGGAGACTTGATCGCTTGAGCGGGTTCGGGCATCCTGGACGTAAGAATGATCTTCTATACGAGTCCGACTTCGCGTGCAGTCGCTCAAAAGAATACACAACCGCCCATTCCCTATGCGACTGTGATGGAAGGCGCTTGGTACAGCGGATGCAGCGGAAACCTCCCGGAACAAGCTTTACCTTCCACCGGGGTACCATCTTATCGGCCAACAGATTCATAGCAGACGCGAAAGAGCGTGACGAAAAGCGAAAACAATACCCAAATGCGCTTTGTTTCGAGATGGAGGCAGCAGGCGTGAGCGACGCCCAGACGTTGATTATCCGTGGTATCTCCGATTATGCCGACTCTCATTCAAACAAGAGGTGGCAGAAGTATGCTGCAGGCGCTGCTGCTGCTTTTGCTAGGGAGCTAATCGTCACGATGGCTGCGATGGAGTTGCCAGCCGAGTCGCGCATTGATACTACAGATGAAGAGGCGCGTTCGTTTGCGTTCAACAGCATCAGCATGAGCAGCAATAATTTCATCAACGGAAGCAACGACGACGTGTGGGAAAAGATGACTGTAGGAGGGCTATCAATATATGAGATCATATATCTCGAGTGTGTGGATGGAAGTCGCACAGTGACAAGTAAGCAACATTGTTCCCTCCTACTTCTCCAACACTTCTACCCACTCCCCACCCCCTAAGCAACTGACTTACCATCAAACCTCTAGAGGAGAGATTGCAGCAGCGCTTCCCCATTTATCTGGAAGAGTGTGTGTCCACTTCGTGGGACATGATCTCAAGAGGTGAAAAGCGCCTGTACAAAGGAATGACTCTTGCAGTCATATATGTTGTGCATTTGCGGCATTTCCTGAATCTTTCTCTGTCACGTTTCCAATATCCCCAGGAATGGAAAGATGCGAAGATGCGCCGGTACATTCTGAGACGGTTTGGCGTCTGGGCAAAGTGCAACTGCGGTGACGCATTCTGCCCATGTCTTTGGAACTTTGCCAACAAAAGCGGCCTTTGTCGAAATCAAGTGGATACTTGCAAAGTACAACAATCCATTCCGACGATAATTTCACGATTAGGTGGCGAAACCATGGAGCTTTCAGCCAGCTACGGACTTACCAAGTTCTCGGAGCTTCGGGAGACGTGGGCAATGATGGAGGGTGATCCGTCAGAGCAGGAAGCAACTTCAACGAGCAGAGTGATTGCAATGATAGTTGGATCACAACAGTGAGTTCAACAGATAGCCCCGACAAATTGTTAAAGAATCAATGCATTGTTTATATACATCATCTTGAGCAAAGTAACGTAATTCATATTCCTAGCTAAGCGCTCAACAAGGGTTACTGAGCGAAAGAGGACCTTATTCCATGTTCCTAAGTACTAGTAAATGGGTATAAGATGAACGGTAGTAGAGGTCTAATCCTACTCCGATGAAGGGAATAGAACTTAGAACCTAAAACTTAGAATAAGTTGAGATCTTTCAGAAAAGCATCTGCGGATCCGCCGCCACTATGTCGCTATTACTTAAACGAAACCTTTTCAAAGTGGGAGTCCG
This sequence comes from Lasiodiplodia sp. KE8368, assembly GCA_023087525.1. Classification (NCBI taxonomy): domain Eukaryota; kingdom Fungi; phylum Ascomycota; class Dothideomycetes; order Botryosphaeriales; family Botryosphaeriaceae; genus Lasiodiplodia; species Lasiodiplodia sp. KE8368. The sequence goes on along the minus strand of JAJMYN010000071.1, from coordinate 25,885 downwards.
TTATTCTATACCAATAAGCTAAGTATTATGATAATACTATGTAGTCTATGTAATAGTGTCCTCTACTTATCGGTTTCATTTCAGACTCGAATAACATATCTACTACTCGAAAACACGCCAACCATCTAGTAAGACAGCTATCTAGTAAAATTTAAGTAGTTTCTATTCTGATAGCCAAGCTGAATTGTTATTACATTCTGCCCGTCGCTGCTCTGTAGTCTCCGCTGAGTGGTCTAGAAATGCATTCAATCCATGTCCCTTCAGAAACGCCCAAATTAGGCACTTCTGAATATGTCTCGCCAGAGGTTCTGACAGGGGACGCTGCATTGGCTCCAGTGACTGGGAACACATAGCGCTGGCCTTGATCAGGTTCCCTGGCTGACACCCCCATGTTGTTGTTTGGTGACGAGGGATGGTCGGACGGAATGCTTTCCAAAGAATGTGATTCCGGCATATTATTCATCTGGAGGTCAGATGCAGAACCATTGTCGTGGTTTGCTCTCGTGGTTGCTGTGCGTCCTCTGATTTTCCAAAATACCAAGCCACTCACGCTAACAGTAAATACTACGCCGACTACAATTCCAGCTATGGCACCTCTACTGAGCTTTGTAGGTTCTTTCGTATATGTGGAATTGCTGCTCCCGTTGTTCACTGAGAACTTTGTGAATATATCCTCCAGCTCTTTATTACTCCAAGCCGGATAACGACTGCTCTTATAATTAGCAGAAGCGAATGTATTTTATGAAGGAGAGAAAGCTTACACATTGTTCTCGTAATGTCTCTTTACAACCTCAGGAGAGGCATAGGCCGCAGCACTTGCGTTATAACTGCTCTTATACTTGAGCTCAGTCATGTCAAAAACTCCAATGCCCTGGGCCCATGGGTCTGGTGAGGCAAGCCAATTTTGCTGGTCCGGTGGAGTTAGTGGGCTGGGCTGATCCGGATCAAGCCCTCCGATCATGATCATCTGACTGTTGTTCGTAGCCGTGCAAGTTTGCTGTCTTCTTCTTGGTAGATATGCCGTATCGCTGGAAAACCATGTGAAGGACGGAAGAGAGGGGATGTAGTAGGTGTCTTTAATAGGGAAGCTACCGTATATAAAGCTTCTGAACGTTAGATTGAAGAAAGCGAAAAACCCATGAATATTACTCACATATCAAACGTTTGTAACTCATTATCTTGTGCACCAAAAAAGCAATAGTCATTGCCGGATATCACAGCAGCTCTCATGTCCGTTGACTGTGGGACGACTCCCGTTGCTTCTTGTGAGTACCAAGATCGGGTTGACGGGTCAAAAATGGTGATATTGTCCAACCAATGCTGCACTTCACCCGATTTGTTGCTCTGCCCACCAATGACGATAAACACACCTTGGGATCCAAACGGTTGAGCAAAGAGCATGCTTCCAGCAAGGTTGGTCTTGTCCTCGGTTTCAGTCCATTCCGCCGCAAAGTACCCACCATCATCTGAAGAGTTCGTCATCGTCTGCATGGCGAAGTCAAACTCCAGGAGGCCTGGTACATGATGTCGCGTGCTCGTATATGGGCTTTTTTGCGTCGTCCAATTGTATGCCACGCCGCCAATAGAGAAAGATCTGTTTCCGTCGGCAGCAGATGCTCCTAGGGTTGTTCTCACTATTCCTTCCGGAAAATCTTTACTGTTGTCACCAAGAACTTCCGTCCACTTCCAGTTGTCACTGTCGTCGGGGCATAATTGCCACACAAACTCATTCGGTATTTCAGGACCAGCGCTCTTGAGGCTTTTGATGTATCCATCCTGAGATACCTCCCCACCAAACGCGTATACGCAGTTTCTGCTCTGGTCGTACCAAAGCGACTCGCGTGTTAAAAGACTATAGCTTTCTGGACGTAAAATTGAACTGGGTGCCACTGATGAATTTGTCCAGCTGCTTGACAAGTCCAAAATCCATGTCTTGTTTTCTGTATTGGAGCAGCCTAAGCAAATGCTAGTAGTCGAGTAGTGGGCGCAACTACGTACCCCACCAAGGGGAGCCATCGTCGTAAGAGACAAGGCCTCCGCTAATCACAAGCTTATCGCCCGCCAGAACGGCTGGAATTCGTAAGCAAGCCATAGAACGACAGTTTGTTCTCGTTGTGCAGACCTGCATGACCTGCGCGACGGCGATAGGACCCTTGAGCTGATATAAGAACCAATAGGAGGCTGAGTTGGCTGATGTACCACATGGAAAGCTGAATATGCATTTTCGGTCACAGACAAAGGTTGCCGGTGTTGCAGGGAAATTAAAGACAAGAAATTTCAGAACCCAGCCAGACGGTGCTTGGGCAATGTAATAATTTTTGGACCGCTGAGTTGCAGCTAGGCTCCAGCGCAGGTGCGGGGATGGTGTGGGTGTCACAAGATGTCGATTGGACACACACCGATGCGTCAGCATGGCAAGGCACATTTTACCCGTTGGTGTCAGAGTGCAAGGCTCGCACCTTCCTGAATAAGACGACACCGATCTTCTGTCAAACGATGATCTTTACAGTGCTTCCTAGGTGCTCTCACCCTTGCTCGTTCGCTCGTATTCTTCAGCCTCGCTTTTGTTGTACAATACACTCTTGCATTTGGCATAGCCAAACTATTTAAATTTTAGCCGCACAAAAAATTGGTGCAAAACTTAGTAATTCAAGGAAAAGAAAACGTATGGGTAGTTGAAGTTATCGTCCAGACGTATATGTAGAATTTTTATTTCAACATACTCGTCCGGACGATAGCTTCAACTACCCATGGTATGAGCGAAAAATAGATTCACGTACTAGCGATCAGCTGCAAAACCCCCCCGCCTGTATTGCGCCATATTATTGATGGCCACGCCCACATTCACCCGCTCAGGGTCAAGATTTCAAAACAGCTTGGCAAAATCAAGTCTCGCATGTATTTGCGCTACAGAAACTTTCCAGACCAACCCTCTTGACATATCTCCTTAGCAAGGCTAGTCGCACTCAGAGCTTCCGGAGCGAGTACGCTCAGAAGCTCCTTCGCATAGGCTGCTGCAACCATTGCAGCGTAAAGCTGCCAGCGATCATTCTTATGAGAGTCCGAGTAGTCACAGATTCCGCGAATGACAAGGCAAGGGAAGCTGTTCATCAAACCGGCAGCCTCCATCTCGAAGCAAAGAGCGTTGAATTGTTCCCCCACTCGATCTCTTTCAACAGCGTTCTTCATAACTTGGTTGCTTGATGCGATGACTCCGTAGTGAATGACTTGGTTTTTATGAGGCCTTTGGGGTCTTCCCGGTTCCAAATACTTCTTGTTACAGCCTTCACACGTTATGCTGTCCTTATCGGGGTGGTCATACTCTGCAAGGAAGAGCAGGTCCTCTGATGAGTTGTAGACCAATTCGTCAGCAATCAGCGGACATCTGGCCCGGACCTGCTCGATGTATTTGGGGACCATTTCAGATCCTCCTGAAAATACATGTGATGCCTTCAAATTTTGAAGTGCAGCGAGCACTGCCTGAGGAGGGCTGTTCAATTGGCCTGTGCGCTCAAACCCATCCGGTGTGCATTTCCCCAAGTCAAATTGGACTACTCCGCCTGGATATGTAAGCTTGAGCTACTTGTGGAGCAATTTTTCAGACTCACCAAAGGTTCCACTCGGCTGGCTGACAACAATATCACCGATCCTGATATCGTGCCTTTTGCTTGGGATCCCTCCGCCAATGCCGACTAACAGCCCAACGCGAATTTTGGGGAAAGTTCTCATCATGTTTTCTGCCACAGTCGTAGCTGACGCGATTCCCATTTGTCCGGCAGGGAGCACAGCGACGACAACGTTGTGTCCGCACATGCTGCCTAGCATTTATGAGTTCTTGTCGCCGAAAACCGGCCTGAGCGACGGGTGTGCCACGTCAAACATTTGCATCGCTGCCGCCAACTCAATATCGAGGGAGCAAATCCACCCAATAGTGTAGCTCTCATGAGTCAAATCAGTAGATGGAAAACCAGACAGAGTATCAGCCGCAGAGGGTTCTGCTTCAGGGGTAGCAGCAGGCGGCAGACTCTGCTCATCTAGCTCTGGCGTTATGTCAACGGATTCGGAGGGGGTTCTCTGATGATTGGATTCTGAAAATGAGTCCTCTGTCTCGGAGAATGCTTCAGATCGACCGAGCTGATCTAGTAAAGGAGCCTTCTCCGGGAGTTCTGTGTTGGGCAAGCTGGACAAAGCATGCTTGCTATTACGGCGATCAGATGGTTTCCTACTGAAGGAGTTTCATAATACCTTTGTTTGTTCTCCAAAGGTGGATGCCCCCACAGCCAGAATGCCGCTGTGCATATCACAATCGTGACGAATATTGCTGATAAGGTCGTGCTATCAAGAGTGACGACTATAGTCATGGTCGTGATTGGCGAGAACAGAAAGGACAAATCACGGGGGAAATGTAATAAAGTGCAAAGGGAAATTCAGCTGATGGCCACCTTGGATTAGGGAGTATAAGAGGTTTGTTTTGTTTTGAACACATCTGGTGGATCCGTAATCAAAATTTGCAACATCCATGTAGAACCCCACAGCGGGGCAGTTCAGCTCTCGGCAACCCGGTTCGGATCACCACTTTTAGCACCGCCCTGCGGCGTAGTTGCTGATCTTGCACAATTTAGGGATATTGCGTATCTCTAAAGCCGTCGGGATGATAAGCCCCCAGCCCGTCTTCGTTTCTACCTATTAAAGCTTCAGCGAAGCCCTAGCCATCTTCTAGCAGGTAGAGAATAATAAGGGTGCGAATGCTTCAGACTTGAGCTATAGGAGGATCTTAATACGTGCCGGTGAGTGTTATCAAATTTTGGGTTGTATGTACAGAGGGCCACTGCAGCCGAAGGCTAGTAAGAAGACCAACTGGACCTAAGTTAAATATGCTTCGGTCTTCTATTTTGTTCCTTTCTTTCTGCGTTAGAAAATAACGTATGTAGGTAGTTGGAGCTCTCATTTAGACGAGAATGTGCAGCTAAAAATTTAGGACAATACGTTTAGCTACCCATGACAAGAGCACAAGAGCAGAGGACATTTTCGGGTTGCAATATCTCTCTATAACCAATGTTCTCGATCAGGCTTGGCTATGTCAATTTCCCAACTCCTCTGCATGTGTGAGAATCAATTCAGGCTATCTTCAGCGTCGAATCGTCCTGCCTACATCCCCTTGTCATGGTGGGCGTTGCAGCATCGTGCAGTATGCCACGTGACTACCAGATCACAGGTCTATTCCTTGCCCCGGAAAAATGCTTCAGCGTGGCTGCTGTCCCCGTTCTTCTCTGTTAAGTAGGTCGGCCGAGACCTTTGGTAGTCTTGTAGTCCTTGAAAATCGACCACGCAGGAACTATCAAAAGGGCAGCGCCAACGATGATACTATGTACTCGATCCACCGAAAATTTTGCCGCCAAGATAGCTAACGGCCTGCTAGTTGTCCAAGTTTGAAACTGAGGCTAATGGGAACCACGGGCCGCCTTGTGGGGAAAGAAAGGGACTGGAGGGGTGGGTTCCGCCGGTTGGTTCCTTCGGTTCCATAGTTGGTCGCAGCAAAATTTTTAACTGTTAGGCGAAGAAATGAAAAAAAAGGAAAGCCCAAAAAGAAAGCTGAGCCGGTCAGGAGTCGAACCTGAATCTAATGCTAACGAGTGTCTACTAGCTTACAATGAATGTTTGGCTAAGTGATCGTAGAAGCATTAATGCTAGCCATTACACCACCGGCTCCTATTGATGTATAGTGAAATGACCATTTATCATTATATTACCCAGAATAAGACACACAAGGCTGAGGATCTTTAATCAAAGCGCCCGCAATGGGCGCGCCGATCAGCTCGGCAAAGGCTCCGACGGTCCACGTGAAGCCTATACGAAGACCAACATTGAACGGGCTTGAGAGACGCGACGCTACTGAATTGAGTATTAAAACGACAATCCCCGACGAAAATCTGGAAAGGGTTCTGATGAGGTTGAAGGATGATCTATTAGTAGCTGCGGTGGGTTTGGACGATATGCGTCCAAAGTAAACTACACTAAGCCTAATCGGGCAACAAACATGTTGTAGTAAACGTAGGGGGCTACCGGTGCCTGCAGGCACGATCCTCAGGTTCCTTGTTTAAGATGCGGCATGGATGAAGGAGTGATAAGGTGGGGATACCTACCCAACAAGGAAACACCATACTGTAATACCTGAGATGTTGTAAATTGCCAGCCAGGAGAACACAATAATGCTCAATTATACAGCGCCGGCGAACAATACCACAGCACTTCCGACGATCTGGTCCAGAAATGGCGGCAGTACGCGCCCGAAGAAGCTTCTAGGGTTGAGGATGGATAATAGGGTGGATGTGCAGGAAGGAGTCGTGCTGAGCGACTGCGATGCAAAAGGTACGATGTAAAAAAAGAGATACCCAATAACCGAGAAAAACGAAGGAAACACCCATGCACAGGAAGAAATAAGCTCAGCCGCTAAGACTGGTGAGCAAAGGGGCCATTCGGCCGCGAAAGCTGGAATTTGTAGCTGCACGGGGTCTGGCTGGCGACAACCGGTCTAGTGGCTGAGTGTGTTGACCTACTCGGTAGTGGCTGCGAAAGAGCTGAGGTGTTAAGCAATGAATGTCTGTCAGCACAGCGAAGGCTGCCAAAGCCAGGACCAGAACGAGCAGGCTGAGAACACGGTTCGTCTACCCGAAGCCGATCAGTAGTAGCAGCTGGTGGAACATGATGGGTAGGGTGACGCCTCCAACTGGGCTGCCAGTTGTAGCCATGCCGAGTGCCACCGCGCGTTCACTTGTGAATCGATTGGAAACGGTGGAGACGGCGGGGACATACACCAGCCCGCTTCCTGCGAGTCAGAGTCAACGCCGTGCAAAGGACAGATGTGGGTGTTGTTCGTTGCATTTTGAGTTGATTGAGATTTGTTCTACAGTCTGCGCCTTAATGCGGGCTGGCGCAATCAAACCCCACACTCGCATGCTGACGAATTGACGCTGGAAAAGGTGTCGCCACATAATTTATAGTGATAACATTCCACTGGAGAAGGTATAGATTGAATCCTTCAAGCAATGGTGAAAGATGTTGTAACTATGACCGTCGTGAGCAGCCCTGGGACGAGAGATGCAAAGACTGCTGCGGGGAGTTCTTGAGGTTGGAAGGGTATTAGATAGCAAGCGACGAGGGAGAATACTCTGAGCCGTACCATGATGTGGGGATTCAACTACTGATACGCCGAGCTGGGGCTGGTGATTCACGTATCTGCTGCGGGATTGGAAGAAAGGTATTTTCAGATCTCCAGTCTCATGAGAATTTGTTTCTACCACATATTCGTGGCGCATTAACCTACTGATAGAGGTAAAGAGCTGCGGAGGGCTCACTAAGCCGCAGTGCGCATGGACATGGGTTGCTTTTGGCAAATTTCTCCGCTTGTGTGTTATTTTTATGAGTCGGCCTGAGCGTTTATCTCAGGTGTTGGCGTGCGGGTAGTGTGACGCGGGGATTTGCTTATGGTGGATCAGGCTTGAGCGTTGCACTTGCTAATTTAGGAAAGTCGAATGAGCAGCACTCCATAAATGGCCAGGGTTCGTGTGCTTCCATTGCTGCAAAGCCGGAGATCAGCACTTCTGCATTTCCAGAGATGGAGAAACAGAGGTTTAGACGTGGCGACTACATAAACCGGCAAGCTTGAAGTGATGAAGTGAACGTCCTTTCACGCACTGGTCAATTTCACACCATCTCTTCATCTTTCCACCCAACATGTCCGGCTCACCCGAAGGCATCTACGAGCCCGGCATCGTCGACCCGGGGGTGCCAGTCCCCCATTCCACCAAGTCCTTCTGGCTCTCCTCCCCCCACCCCCTCGCCAACCACCAATCGCCCTGGCCAACCCAGGCCGTCGACATCGCCATCATCGGCTCCGGCATAACAGGCACGAACATCGCGCGCACTCTCCTCCACAAACAACCCAACCTCCGCATCGTCGTCTTCGAAGCGCGGTCGCTCTGCTCTGGCGCCACCGGCCGCAATGGCGGGCACATCAAGACAATGTCATTCGCATCCTGGGAGCAGCGCAAGGCGACGTATGGCATCGAGGAGGCGGTCCGCATCACCGCCTTCGAGCACAGCCACCTGGATACCCTGGAGCGAGCAGCGCGAGAGAATGGAATCGACTGCGACCTCGTTCGCACCGAAGGCGTAGACGCATATTTCGACCAGCCCGCATTCGACCGCGCGCGTGCCGCGCTGGACGATATGCGTGCACACGCCCCGGAACTGGCGGCGCAGTACACCGTGTACACCAGCCCAGACCGCCTGGAGCGCGTCATGAAGCTCTCGCCGCGCTGCGTCGGCGCTATCGGCGTGCCCGCGGCGTCGCTCTGGCCGTACAAGCTGGTCACGGGGCTGATGGCGCGGATGGTCGAGAGCGGGAAGCTCAACGTGCAGACGCACACGGCAGTGACATCCATCGACGACGACGCAGACGCCGCCGTGGTGCACACCACGCGCGGCGCCCTCCGCGCGCGCCACGTCGTCCACGCAACGAACGGCTGGCTCGGGCACCTACTCCCAGAGCTCCGCCCGTTCGTCTCGCCGGTGCGTGGGAACGTGGTGCGGTACGCGCCCTCTTCCTCTTCTCCATCTTCCTCCTCCTCGCCCTCTTCAATCTCCGCCGAGATGGATGCCGCATCCGCATCCCCATTCGCCCTCGACCCAGCCTTCTCCTTCTGGCTCCGCTACGCCACCCACGACTACGACTACCTGGTTCAGCGCGCCGACAATAGCATAATCATCGGCCGTGCCAACACTGGTCGCCGCGCCACGGCCGACGACAGCGAGACGGACTTGGCGCCCATGGCGCACCTGCGCGGTTTCGCGGGAGAAGTGCTGGCTGCTCCTCCTCCTACTGCTACTACCACATCATCATCATCGTTGCCGTCGTCTCCCTCGTCGTCGTCGCCGCAACCCATAATCGACCACGCCTGGTCCGGCATCCTAGCCTTCGTGCAAGACGCATCGCCCTTCATCGGGCCGTTACCGGCACGCCGGCGGCAGTGGGTATGCGGCGCGTATCACGGAATCGGAATGATCAAGGCGTTCCGCGCGGCCGAGATGGTGGCCGGGATGTTGCTGGGCGAGGACTTGGCAGATGAGTATCCGCGGTCCATGTTGGTGACGGGGGAAAGGCTGCGGCGGTTGAAGGCGGAGTTGGAGGGGTGCGGGGCGGAGTTGGAGAAGCCGAGGTTGTGAGGGGGTGTAGGTAGGTGTAGATAGTGGAATAATAGGCTTTGATTTATGATTGATGTAGTCAGGTTTAAAGTGACGTAGTAATTAGCAGCGCGCGATTGGCGGGGTGCGAGGGGTGCTCATTTTACTTGCTGCTTTGGGAATGGCTGCTTTCTTATCTGCATGTCTCGGCTCTACATACTGGATGCGACATCGCCGGCAACCAACCTGCCCCACATCCGGGGATCGCCCCGCATATCTAGGTGCTCATTTAGACTTCCTTTTTCTGTTCCTTCGTGGACGCGTCTTCGTCTTGTTCACTTGCCGAGCCCTGCCTTGCTGCCTTCTCAGCGCCATTCACAAACGGTCATCATATCCTTCGCAAAGAACTCAATGCCGCGGAGATGCCGGCCATACCGTCCCAAGGTAAAAGGTATTTCCTGATTTTCCCGCTGTAACATGGCCAACGTCCTCACGTGCCTCAGGCTGCTATCAATGCTCCCAGCGGCGGATAAACTGTGACCGTGGGGAACCCACGTGCGCTAAGTGTGTCTCTAAAGGCTTGGAATGCAGTGGCCTAGGCATACGCCATCGCTTCAATGACGGGATGGCTGCTCGAGGTAAGTGGGTGGGTAAGACTGTTCAGGCAGTCCATGCCGAGTCGACTTGTACCCATGGCAGCTCAACCGTCTTGAGGTGCATGACATATCCTGAGGCTGCACCTTTGAGATATGTCGACACTCCTTGGATAGATCACAGCCGTGTGGCCAAAACTACGCCACGGAACGCAAGGTTCCGGAGTCTCTCGTCTAACCCCAGTCGGGACAGAGGCAATGATGATGAGCAACGCGAAACTTTCCAGCGCGAAGCCAGTAGAACCCCAATGGAAGACCAGCAGTTGGATCCGTTTATGGATGGCCTGGCTGACCACGCGGCCCTCGAAACCATTTCATCAATAGGACTGGCCAATAAGTCTGGCGAATTTGCTGGTGAATCCAACGCATCCGGCCTGTCCCTAGATAGGTTAAGAGGTCCCAGCTCCGCAATTCTCTGCCAACCCGTGCTAGGAAGCATGCCCCTTTGGAAGAAGATGCTGCTTCTCAATTGTAAGTCAAATCACCGGGCAACGGTTTGGACTTTCCCTTCCTGATGATCCCAGTCTCAGAGAACATTGCCAATCACATGGTCGCAATCGACGGCCTCCACAATGGTTGGCGTCATCTGGTCCTGCCAATCGCCCATACCGATGAGCTTGTCATGGATGCGGTGCTGGCCGCCTCAGCATTACACCTCTCCACAGATGATGATGCAAGCAACCACCTTCCAACCCAGATGGCGCGCCGCTGTGCTTCCATGTGCCTCCAACAGCACCCAAGCTCCGCCAGCCTCTACGCACGCGCCATCAAAGGCCTGCTGCACCGGCGAGATCTAGCGGCGTCTAGCGCGCTTCACCAAAGCTTCGCCTTGCTGGCCATCTTGATTCTACTTGTCGCCGTCATGGTTAGCGGATCCGAAGACTCTTCCATCCTCCTCCGCATGCTGCACTCCGCATTCGAGGCCATCGGCGGAGAGGATGGACTGGGAGCGGGAGCACTAGCCGAGTTTATGATACGCCAGATACACAAGTAAGCACGTCGACAAGACAAAGAAACTAAACTAACCGACACGCAGGATGCGCGTCTACGCCGCCCCATTCATCAGCGAGGAAAACGGCTTCCAGGCGCTCTCATCACAAGGCCAGACGGAACAGGTGTTCGAATGCCTCAACTACTGTTCCCAACAGCGGCCCGATGCCGCAGCTGCAGCTCCATTCATCATGAGCCTCGTGCGGCAGGCACATGACATCTACCTCCAGCAAGCGGTGCCGCTGCCATCCGCATCCGACTCGACAACCCTTGTACAGCGCTTCAAGCAGACGCTTGAACACTTCCCGCACGAGCTACCGGGCGAGCAGGTCCTGGTTTGGGCGAGCTTCATCGCGGCGTCTGACTGCGTCCTAGACGAGCACAAGGTGTTCTTCGAAGACGTGTTTCTCCGCTATTTCGTTCGGAGCGGCTTCCGCAACGTGCTGAGAGGCCTCGATCAACTGCGGAAAATATGGGCGCGGAGAAGCGCCGGAGGTGGTGCAAGGTGGACGTCCATCTTGCCACAGGCGGGGGTGTTTGTCATGTAACAGATATATCAACAGGAGACCTTGATGCATCAGAAACATCAACAGGTGGTAGAAAGGCACAAGGGGAAAAAAGTCTGCATTTGGGAGCTACAGAGAGAGAGTGATGCATCTCGCCAGGCCCAGTTCGTCGGCAACCGTCTTAGCCGCACGCGTGCCCTCCTCGATGGCTCCGTCGATGAAGCCGCGCCACCCGAGAGCCCAGTCGCCGCTCGCGAAGAGGACGTTGCCGGACCGCTCCCGCAGTGCGTCGAGGTATTTGAAGCTGTAGTCGGGTGGGAACATGCACCATGTGCCGCGCGAGAGCGGATCGTTCGTCCAGTCGTACCAGACCTGCACAGAAAAACGGAATCAGTTATGCCCGGCCCGGCCCTGTGAGAGAGAAATAGAAAGGAAAAACTCACCACCTTCTCAACCTCCATCTCATGCACCTCCCTCACCGCCTCCGCAATCCCTCTCCCTTCATCCTGCGGCGATGGCAGCACCCCATCACCCTTCGCAAAGCACACCAGATGCGTATTCCCATCCGGCGTCAGCCCGTCACCCCGTGCCGTCAACAGACGGGAATCTTCTTCTCTCTGCTCCTTTCCCTCCGACGATGCCACAGCGGCAGCCCAGTCCCGCAATTTGCCACCATCGCGCGCCTTGACGTGCCACTTCGCGCCTTTGCCGACGTGCCCACGCTCGCACGCTGCCGCCTTACCCCGCGGCAGCGGCGGCTCAAACCGCACGTCCCGCAGCACATTGAGCGGTACGGTGCAGACGAGACGGCGGCCGACGAACCGCTGCTTACCGCCGGACGTGAGCAGGGCGACGGTTCCGTGTCCGTCATCCTGGACGATGCTTTCCACCTGCGTGTTGAAGGCATACGCCAGCCTCCCCGTCCCCACCGCCTCGTCGAACAACGCGCGCGCGAGTCCAGACTGCCCGCCCCTCTTCTTGCCCAGCTTCCACGTCTCAGTCGCCGCGTACATGCCGGCCGTCGTGTGGCCCGACAGCGCCCACCAGCGCAGCACGTCGAAGAAGCCCGTCTGCGCCATCGGCGCGCCCGATATGGCGCCGAGGAAGGCGGTCAGCAGCGCGTGTTCGGTTGCGGAGAGCAGCGGGCGGATGGCGGCGAGGCGCTGGGCGGCGGAGAGGCGGTCGTACTGGGCGGCGCTGGGGTTGGCGTGCGGCGAGTGCGGGAGTGGGAGGACGGTCTCGTCGATGGTGCAGAAGGTGGTGAAGGCGTGGGATATCATGCGGTCCTGCTGCGGGTTAGCGGGTTGTTGTGGGGGCGGAGGGCGGGGGGCGTCACTTGCCGCTTCCTCTTTGCTCAGGTTCTTCGCTGTCTCGCCGTCGGTGCGGGCGGTAAAGTAGTTGGAGGTACTGGTCCCGTCGCCGTCGCTGGAGATCAGGTCTTCAGTGAAGCCGTACCGCGACAGCTCGCGCCACACGTGCGGCTGGTGCCAGTGGATCCACGTCCCGCCCATCTCGTATAGGTGCCCGTCCACCTCGGCGGTGTAGGTGCGTCCGCCGATGCGGTCGCGTGCCTCGAGGAGGAGGACCTTGTAGCCTGGTGGTTAATGGATGTTAGCGCGGTCCTGCTGAAAACGTCTGACTTGAGGTCGGATGATGTGAACCTGAGAGTGTGAGGTCCCGGCATGCTGTCAGGCCGGCGTAGCCGGCTCCGAGGATGACGATGTCAAATGTGTCTGAGACGTCGGCGGGGACGTTGCGGGGTGGGGTTATAACGGCGCTGCACTTTAAGCCTTGTTGGAGCTTGTTGTTGGGCGTGTACAGGAAGCCTTCGCGGGTTGCCATGGTTGCAAATTAACCTTCTACGAGGTCCCGATAGTATAAAAATCTCGGCGTCCGGTCTGGCATGATATATGTAGTATGTAGGAATTTCGTAGTAGTGAATCGAGGAGCCCGCGGAGTCCGGCTGGCGGCGAATTAGCGTGGAACTCCAAGTACCTATCGATAACGACTCAGCATGACGCCGGCAGTGTCGTCCAGACAGCCGAAGCTGTGGCTAAGGTTAGCTCTCGCCCCCGCCTCAAAGCATCCACAGTTCGCGGCGGTTCCCATGAATTTCCAAAGCGGAAGGTTGAATGAGTACCTCCCGGCGCGCACGGGCCATACCATATCTTGCGGGCCGAGGCTGCTGTGCCGATCACTCTTACAGTCCCCTCTCGCGGCCGATGGCAAGCGTGGATTTGTTTTTTCCTATGTCGTGGGTAGGTAATGCTATCGTCCGGACGAGAATGTCGAATTAAAAATCCTACATATACGTACGGACGATAGCTTCAAATACCCATATGTGTTAAATTTTCTAAGGCAGAGCTGGGGCATGGTTGACTGCGAGAGGGGGCTGTAGATCCTTCGCGTCTTACATCGTGCGGAGAAGATAAGCCGCAGAAGCTTAATCACGGATAAATACGAACTACTCACAAATGGCAATCCCATCCATCGTCCTCTCCACATCACACCACAACCCTTCTCTCGCTCTTGCGCCTTGCCGCGTCAAAGGACTACCATGCTCCCCGACAATGACGGAAAGAAATCCAGCACAAGCGACAGGGCTGCCGACTTTGCCGAGGGCCAAGTAGAGGATCAGAGCAGGCCGAGCCATGAAGTCTTACACAGGATTTACAATATTTGGACCGGTAAGACGTCCTCCCCGCCTTCCACTCATGTAGTTTCTGGAATGACCCCAATTCTGTAGCATCCGCATATCAGGTTTTGATGATGGCCAGCTGGACTTGCAATATTGTTCTCTACAGCACCGTAACTGACCTCGGTGGTCCAATGATGTTGATCTATTCAACGTAAGTTACGAGTCGTCCATCTACCTTGATTTCGACGACTTATCACTGTGCCACAGCATCTTTGTTACGTTCGGACAATGTCTAATGATGAGTTCCCTCGCCGAGATGTGTGCCGTTTGGCCCTACGCTGGCGGCCAACAGTGAGTATCAAAAACCCTCACCTGATAGTCGACGCTGCTGCTCACTACTCAGGGCTTTCACCAAAACTCTCGCTCCTCGCAGGTACGTCTGAACCACCAGCCCAATATGCTTGATACTCTTTCGCTAACCTATCCAGCACTCGCCGCTTCTTGTCCTACGCTATCGGTTGGATCATTTTCTTTGGCGAAATCGCCACTTCGGCGGGCTGTGCCATGAACAATGCCCAGATTATTGCCTCGTTGATCCAGCTCAGCCACCCTGAATTTGAAATGACGGTTAGACTCTCCGAATGCTGCTCCTCCTCTGGTAATAACGATGACAATACAGAGATACAGGACGTGGCTGCTTTACATCGCAACCCTGATCCCCGCTGGCCTTTTCTCCTTGTCCCAAAAACATCTACCGTGGATTGCCGTCATAGGAGGTTTCATAACTTTTGGCGGAGGCATAGCGTGGGCGGCAACCTTCTTGGCGCTATCGCCGAAGCAGACCGCCAGCTTCGTCTTCACGCAATTCATGAACCAGTCTGGGTACACAAGCACTGACTGGGTCGTGATAATGAGCTTTTATACCCCGGTTTATGCCCTCTATGGCACCGACGGCATCCTTCACATAGCCGAAGAGATTAAAGATGCGCCTAGAACGGCTCCGGTAAGCAATCCCTGTTTTTCCCTTTTTTGAATCTATGTCTTGGGGGAGAGTTGAGCTTATGTCACAATCTTTCCTTCTCCATTTAGAGAGCCATGGTATGGTCCATGATATTCAGCGGCCTTACTTCATTCCTATGTGCTATAGTCATGTCGTTCTGTTATGGGAATTGGCAAGTATACATGCAGTCTGAGTAAGCACTCTTGATCTCCTTGGTTGTTTTGAGTCCTTTCCCCGTACGAGCTTGATCTAATTTCTTCAAGTCTGCCCTTTGTGTCATGGTTTATTGACACCCTTCATGGTGTGACCGGCGGCACCGCCTTCCTGGTTGCCATAATCGTGCTCCCTAAGTAAGTAACCCCCTCTCTATACCAGCAATCGAGTAAAGCGTTCTCTGACTGTCCAGTTTCCTTATTGTTATCGGCATCAACACTGCATCATCTCGGCTTGTCTGGAGCATGGCACGTGACAACGCATTGCCCCTCTCGAAATGGTTCGCGAAAATCAACCAGAAACTCCAGACTCCACTCAACGCCATTCTTCTCTTCATTTCACTCGAAATAGTCATAGGTCAGTATACTAGTGTTGATGCCTACCCAAGACCTTGCTAACGCCCCGACAGGTGTCATTGTTTTTGTCAGTGATTACGCCTTTCAGGTAGTTGTCAGCTTCGGCGGAGTTGCTATGCAGATGAGCTACCTAATTCCAGTGCTTTTGGTAAGGCACTCCTGTTCTCTGTTCCTCTTTCCACCACCAGGTCTTCCGAACTGACACCACTATCAGCTGCTCTGGCGCGGCCGTTCTGCTCTTCCTTTGCGAAGAGCATTTACTCTTGGGCGCCTCGGCCTTGGTATCAACATCGCGGCAGCTTGCTGGTCATCTCTTATTATCGTAATGCTCTTGTAAGCTCTCCGATTCAGGGATCGAGTTTGCGGTGTATCGAATTAACTTGGAAACCCTCAATGATAGCTTCCCCCTTTACGCCCCAGTGAACGCCAGTAATCTTTGTAAGTCTTGAAAAATTTCCTACCTCTACGGAACAAGGGTGAGAGCTAACCCCGTATTCTACAGTCGATATGAACTGGGCCATTGCCATGGTTGGAGGCATTATTGTTTTGGTTTCGGTGGATTGGGTAGTGCGTGGACGCTTTTGCTACACTATCTCTGAAGAGTAATTATTCTTTCTTGTTATGGCCACTACATTACAAGAACAAAGATAAGCAGATCCATTGTCTCACTGAATTTATTTCCGTTGTCCATCAGATCAATGCGATAATTTATCAAAGTAGCTCTTGTTCGACCTGTTTGCGTCCTCTCTGCCTCGGACAGTCCCTCCGACGGTCTTTACACAGGTGGGGCACAGGAGCTGCGTTTTATTCATTGCTGATACTATCAGCTCGTTTAACACAAATAGCCGTATAGCATCGGCCAAGAAGACGGCACAGAATCGGCGTCACCTTCTTTCCCTTTCCCACTGTAAGTCACTTCTTACTCATAATACTTGATCGTTACCCCTTTGACAATCTCAACATCAGTCTCCTCATTATCACCCTTTGCAGAGCTCGTAGCACCGAGGTTCTTGATAACCCTCTGTCTCACCCATTCCCCGGCTTTGACTGGCTGTCCATCGTGGCCCAATATTTTCTCGCTTACAAGGCCAAGCCGCTGCAGTACTGGAGAATCTTGAATGGGGATGAGATCAGTATCGTCCTCAATCCTTACCATGTATATGACGCCGAGGCGGTCGATGTGGACCTGGTCTTTTGGTGGGGCAACCACCCTGTGGATGCTGGACTTGAGGTAGCCATCTGCCGCTCGCGGCTGCAGTCAGCCTTTGACCTGAAACTTGAAAACGTGACCACTTGACATACTTGTGAGGAAATTGAGGGCGTCGGCCAGGTTGACAGTGAGAGCGTCTGTCTGAGGCCGCACCCATTTCCAGGATCCATCTTTGGTCAGGACTTGCAATGCTGCCACAGGCTGGCGGAACAGGAGCGTCAAGCTCCCCATATCCGAGTGTCTACACATGGCTTGATGTTAACATATTTTAAATCCAAGACCGGGAACAGCTCCGAGGGTTTCTCACCCTTTGAGCCATACACCACCAAGCTTCCGATTCTCTTCCTCAGTCCTGTGATAGTACTTCATGTACCGGAGATGATCACCACTGCTCTCCTCGTATCGATGCCTTTTGACGAAATACTCTTCATCTTCCAGCTCCAAGGCAATGGCAAATACAACAAGCAGTTTCTTTACAATCTGCTCATGGACACGTTTCGAGAAATCCTCAATGGTTGCCCAATGCTGCTTCACGATTTCCGGTTGCGGTCTGTTGGCGTGCTCAGGGATAAACTTCGGAATGTTGTATATCTCGAAGTTGTCCTTGACTCCGGGAATGAGGTCACGGATGCCTGCTGGTTTCCAGCCGTTGTAGTCACCGGCTTCCAAAGCGGCTCGGTAAGGCTTCTTCTCGGCATCCGAAAGGGAGAGGACTGATTTCGCAAGTGCGAACTGAGTATCAACTTCTTCCCTGCTCAGGCCATGGTTTTTGACGTAAAAGAAGCCTTCGTGTAATTATGAGTATAACGTTGGTATGGCCGTGAGTGCGGGAATGCATTGACGTACCAACTTCTTCAATTGCCTTCTGGAACTGAGACGCTAAAGAATGCTTGCCACCAGGACGGTCGAATTCAGACAGATCGAGGGTCCTCAAGTCCGCCCAGTCCAGAGACTGCGACGTCTCCGGTGCCTGCACATATGGTAAGGTTATTGTTTCAGTGCTGGTAGCCATGCCGATCTGAGCCTCTATGAATGGAGTTCAAGTTGAAGAGCACGTTCCTCGAGTACTTATCGTACCAGATACGCGCGGTTAGTTACCACATATATTTCGGTTGAGGATTCCGACCGTCTCGGTAAATGTCAACCGAGAGGACATGATTGCTTGCGTGAATCACGTCATAGCTGGATGTGATGGCAGGATGGGGATGATGCGAGATGGATCGGCATTTCACCATACCGAAAGCTTGGCACCGTAACATGGAAAAGGATTGACGTTCTCGTACATGAGCACTCAACCTCCGTCGAAATGTGCTTGAACAATCCCCAGAAAGTGTGAAACAAGGTCTAATCAACATAATCTACCCCGCATTACTCGACCAATTGACTATAGTGACTTAAACCCAGTTGCTATCTGATATGAGATAATAGCAAGAGGCTTCTTAAAATATTTAATTCCCGAATTAAACTCTGGATTTGAACTCGGTCATCGAAATTTCGTCACCAAATTCACCATGACAGCCGTCGATTCCAGCCACGACTACACTGGATCCCTGGATGCAGAGAAACATGGGATTCAGAGTTCCATCTCCGCTCCGGCTGTCGAGCTGCTCGGAGAGGAAGCGAGGTCCATAGATCCGGAAATCGAAAGACGAGTAATCAGGAAGATCGACTTATTTCTGATGCCTGCAATGCTTCTTGGTGAGAGAGCGTCTTGTTCAATTTTCTATTCTCGCTGACTTGATGTTGCAGGGTATGGTCTTGTATATTATGACAAGGTTAGCAAACGGCCCAAAAGCAAAAAGCTTGGGATTTATCTTTGCTGACATTAACTGATACAGGCAATCCTGGGGAGTGCAGCTCTCTTTGGCATGACTTCGGACCTCCACCTCTCCGTCGTCAATAATTCCACCACCCCACCCACGACGGATACTTCGAGGCTCAGCTGGGCCACATCCATCTTCTACTTTGGTCAGCTGGCCGGATCATATCCCATGACGTACATGTTGCAACGGTTCAATACTCGTTACATTTTAGGTCCCGCAGTGATGCTTTGGGCGGTGATATGTGCAGCCACTGCCGGGGTCACTGACTGGAAAGGCCTTTTCGTGCAACGATTCTTTCTCGGTATGTACTAAAAAGCCTCCGGAAGTCGTTCGTGTACTAACAATCGCTACGTAGGCTTCACCGAGTCCATTGTACCTACAGCATTCATGATCACTGTCAGTGGCTACTACACGCAATCGGAGCAAGCGCTGCGGCAGACATGGTGGTTCTCGGGAACGGGCTGGTTCACCATCATCGGTAGTGCACTCAACTACGGCTTTGCTCAGATCAGCGGTGGAGCCCTCACACCGTGGCAATACATCTACGTCTTAGCGGGGGGTTTGACTTTCCTTTTCGGACTGTGGTGCTTCGCGCTTCCCAACTCGTCCCTAAACGCTTGGTTCTTGACGCCAGAGGAACGTATCGTTGCGGTGGAGCGGCTACGCGCTGGGCAGACAGGCGTCCGGAACCAGGAAGTCAAATGGTCTCAGATCAAAGAGGCGGCGCTGGATGTGAAGGTCTGGCTCGTGGCATTGATCATGGCTTCTGCGTGGGTCTTCTTTCTCTTTTCCCATTCTTTGAATTAACTGACGCGTAACGGTCAGGTACACTGTCAACGGTGCAGTCTCAGGCTTTGGCCCGCTCATCGTCTCAACATTTGGGTACTCGGCGCTGGAGAGCATTCTCTTCCAATTCCCGCTCGGCGCTGTTTGTGCAGTTGGCATTCCGCTTACCGGCTGGCTCTGTTCGAAGTATAAGAATATCCGCATCCCGCTCTTACTTGCCTGCTGCCTTCCAACCATCGCCGGCTTCAGCATCATCTGGAAGTCGGAGTGGGGCCACCGCCCAGTTGCTCCCGTGGTGGGATATTCGCTCATTGGATTTTTCGGGCCGGTTGTTGGCTTGACGGTTACACTTGGCGCTGCGAACGTTGCGGGTGAGACAAAGAAAAGTTTCATGGCCTCCGCTGTGTTTGTCGCGTACTGCGTAGGAAACATCGTGGGGCCTCAGCTTGTGCGGAGCGAGACGAAGGGTCAGCACTATCCCGAGCTGTGGACGGGATTGATTATCTGGTATGATTTCTGGTTTATCAACTGTGGTATCTTGTATTCCGCTAATATCTCTGCAGCTATTGCATAACCATTGCGTCTGCTTCGGCGCTGTACGTTCTCCTGTACAGGGAGAACAAGCGTAGGAATGAATTAGATCTGGATAAGCGAGAGGGCGATCGCCTTGCGTTCAAGGACTTGACGGACAAGGAGAACCTGCATTTCAGGTATGCTTTGTAGATTGTAGATAAGGGCAGGAAGATACATGGGCAGATGAAGCTATCGACCGGATGTAGATGTCTAATTAAAAATCGC
The DNA here is from genome assembly GCA_023087525.1 of Lasiodiplodia sp. KE8368. Taxonomy (NCBI): domain Eukaryota; kingdom Fungi; phylum Ascomycota; class Dothideomycetes; order Botryosphaeriales; family Botryosphaeriaceae; genus Lasiodiplodia; species Lasiodiplodia sp. KE8368. The sequence goes on along the minus strand of JAJMYN010000071.1, from coordinate 5,729 downwards.
ACATTTGCATCCGGATGATAGCTTCAATTACCCATGGTGTAAACCAAAATCAATCAACAATGGGCTCCAGCTTCCATGCTTCTTTGTAAATGCTGAACAAAACCCATTAAGAATTTTGAGGGGTCAAGATCTGTGCTACCCCGCCCCCACTACAGAGCTCGTGATGCAGGGATCCGCTAGTGTGATGCACGCTACGTCTTGCGTCATTGCTATTGCCCCGCACCACCTTATCTTTCACAGCCGCTTCTCCACCTCGTCAAATCTAGAATCGGCGTCAAAAGTAGTCATGCCGGCTCAGGAGGTTCCATGCCGAGAATCCTGCCACCACCAACTCGCTTGCTAAAAAAAGGTCCGCCCCTGGCCAGATTGTCACCACTGCCGCCGTTCCTCTGCTTGCTATTCGCCAATACCAACCGCTCCCATTCATCGGTACCACCCGTCGCCATCCACCACCACCACCCACCATGCCCGCCCGCCCCGTCATCGAATACTACTTCTCCTTCATCTCCCTCTGGTCCTACATCGGCAGCCGCCGGCTGCAAGCGCTAGCCAAACAGCACAACGCCCAAATCATCTACAAACCCATCAACCTCCTCCACATCTTCTCCATCTCCGGCGGCCTCCCCGTCAAGCAGCGCCCCATCCAACGGCAGGCCTACCGCCTCATCGAAATGGAGCGCTGGCGCCGCATCCGAGACATCCCCATCGTGCAAGAACCGAAGTTCTATCCCGCGGACCCGTCGCTCGCGCATAGGGTGCTGCTTGCCGCCATTGAGGAGTCTGGGTACGATAGTGAGGCGGTGCATGAGTTTGCAAGGCGTGGGCTGGAGACGGTGTGGGCGGATGAGGCGGATGTTGCGGATCCGGAGACGGTTGTGGCGGTGGCGGATGCGAGTGGGCTGGAGGGCGGGCGGCTGCTGGAGAGGGCGAGGGTGGAGAAGGGGTTGGCGGAGCAGGAGGCGGGGCTGACGCGGGAGGCGGAGGAGAGGCTGTGTTTTGGGGCGCCGGTGTATGTGTACAGGGGCGAGCCGTTTTGGGGGCAGGATCGGCTGGAGATGTTGGATGATGTGCTGAGGGGTGGGAGGGAACCGATTACTATCAAGTCGTGAGTTGTTATCGATGCGGTATCACGGATTCAAGGGTTCTGGTACTTCGATCAGAAAACTCGTGACAGGTGATGCTATATGAGACGGAGGAAGCCGCCGCAGATTCAATGGGACGATATCTTGAGAATACGGGCGAGATGATTCAAGAAATATACTTTGTCTTGTAGAATATATACTCCTATAGCAGTCAAGCTAGCCGAAAACGGAGGCAAGCAACAGACGAAAAGGAGCGAATACCGTGAGATCTACCACAGACTCGGGTAAGATGAAATGAAACCAATCTCAAGCACGTACAGGCCGTAGCCTTCCCTCTTCGTTCTTAGCTAATTGCACCTTCATTTCCTTCGCCAGCCTCTCCATTCCACTGACAGTATCCGCATCAACTTTATCCAATTCCCATCCATCAAGACCGTGGAAGAGAAGCGGCTTAAGGCTGGCTTTCCAGAGACGGACATCAGATCGACGGTTAACGAGGACGATGACCGCCAAGAAGATCGCACCAATAATAAAGACGGCTGGTAAGATTGCCCCTAGCTTTTTTCTGCGGTCTCTCGCTCTCGGAACATTCATCAGGCCCTGTGACATTTTTGGAATTTCCTTGATTCAGCCAATGCAAGCGGTATCTCTCACTCCTTCCAAAGATCACGGCTCCTTGTTTTGTTTTCAATTCCGATCGACTAGGGTAGTTCTTTTTTCCCAGAGATCGAGGAATGAGGACTTGAACGCGATCGCACATCGTACGACGTGTTCTGATGAATAGCCACTTTCTACCATCTGGATTATGGGAGTTGCATTTTTCGAACAGCTTATCAGCCTTGTGCCAGAAAAGACCGTGAACTAATTCCATCGATGTCTCTGTGGCGTTCGACGTCTCTGTGGCGTTGTCATGGTTTTCAAGGATTTTGCCGACATTGTACATTGAGACAGCCAAATAGTCTTTGCCGGTGGGAACATGACCCCATGAGTGACAGAGTTCATCTTTCGGCTGAAGCAGCTCCCCAAAACCCCGCCCAAAGAGCGTGATGGCGTTGAGAGACCTTGCCAGATCGACCCACCCTTTGCCACTGCGCTCAAGGTAGGTGAAACGTGGTTCGATGAGACTCTTTCCCGTAGCAATATCCATGAAATCGAATCCTTGGAGTTTGTCTCGATCTGTGAGCCTGATGTTGTCTGACATCTTTGTTTGGAAATCTTGAATCTGTTCCCAAATATGGTATATCTCGTCAACCTGATCACGGAACCGGAAATGTGCCGCCTGAGCCTTTGTCACTTCGGTAACTTTGCCCTGAGCTTCGATCGTCCTTTCCTGAGTCGTCTTCCAGTCTTCGTAGATGATGAGGTCTTTGTTCCTGTCGTGGCAGAGGACCTCGAAAGGAGCACGGGCGTCGTCCTCGCTGATTGGCACTTTGAGGTCTGTAGATGACAACTTGACTTTCTCTTTCAAGCCTGGGTCATTGCTAGCAAAGACCAAGTAGGCACGGATGAGGTGGAGAAGTGCGTCGGCCCCATTCAACAGCCATGCACGCTTGTCTTCGATATCGTGGAGGATGACATACTTCGAGCTCGCATCGTGAATTTCCTTCACATACACCGGCTTATGCCGGAGGTAAAGTGCGATGTCTTTGTTCCCTCTCGTAAAAGCAACCCCACCGTTGATGAACTGGCCGCCATTAATGGCGACATTCTGCAATGTCCAACCCTTTCCTGGTCGAGGCAATCTAGACGACTTGATGTCGTATTTGGCATTTCTCGAACCTGATATAGCAATTAATAAGACGATCAATTGTGAACATAATCTTGTCAAATCGAACATACCTGCAAGAGTCTGAGCCACGGAGCACCATCCCAAGATATGCCGAGCGGATTCCAGGACCGAGAAAGTAAGCCCTGCGACGGATGTGTCGCTGATACCAACCCCTCGGAGGTCAAAATAGGAGATCCGGCTGTCATCCTCATTGTAAAGCATATGCCAGATGACTATATCATCCACACGCATCGTTGGGACGAAGAGAGTAGAGAATCCTTTGATCAACAGCCTTCCATCAATCTCTGTGACTCTTTTCGCTTCCGCCAATTCGGCCATCATATTCAGCGGTATTTCGAGACCCGGAAGCTCTCTATCCACGAAGGCGGCACACCTCGATGCAATGGGGAAGCCTCTTACGATCGCAGGATTATTGAACAATGGGTGCCAGCAGTGCCCATTGAGGGTAGTCTCCGTCCTTGTGACCAGTTCCGAAGAATACTCAATGGTGAAAATACCGTCCGAATGGCTTATCGATGGTACACAGTAACAAATTTGGCCATTGATTGCAGAGGAACGCAGGGCAGCCCCTATCCATCCAAGTTGTTCACCAACATCAGTGATGAAGTCTCTCTCACCCGTGATATTCACTTCTACTCGAGATTCAAGGAGTGAAATGTGGAGATTCGAATCGTGGAGAGAGTCTTTCGAGCAGTAGTTAGCTATCAAATCAAAATAATGTTCTCGGAATTGGCATACTGGCGGGCGCATCATCTTTGCTCTCAGATATTGCATGTTGCAATGCTGTCAACATGAGGGCTCCAGTTGTTGGCCAGGTATCCAGCAGGTACCTCTCACAAGACGTCGCCTGCGCCGAAGTTGGAGAGCCAGTAATAGTGATGGCTTTCGGGAGTTCATCTGCAAAATCTCCCTTGTAGCCTTGATCTTCAAAAAAGGCTGACGGATTCCAATACAAGTGGAATGACATTGTTGCTTCCTCAGACTGGGGAAACTGTTCGACAATAGCTTCCCTGATTTCTTTCATTGCAAAAGCCTCTGGGCGTGCCAAAAGGAATTCCGCGCGAAGCCTCGAAGCAAGCCACTTATAAGCTTCGCTTCCCAACAGGTAGGGTCTATAGACCGAGAAGTCGGATAATTTCGAGGTTTCGTCTTCGTCGTAGGTGTCAGGAGCATATTCCAAAATTTGCCTGACTTGTTCGTTCCAACTGAGTTCGGCATCGCCCTCGGAAATGAAAACCTTGCGGCGAGTCGTGTATCGGTGTTGATACCATTTTTTGTCCAGTGCTGCAGAAATATACCTATACTATTTGTAAGTCTACTACGGGGTAGAATTGATGTATGAGACCCCTACGTTAGATTCTGCCTCACAAATGTAGCTGCGCTTTTCTCGTTCCGTGTTTGTGCGTCTTTTGTAAGTCGAATAGCATACTGCCTCAGAAGATCGGGAAAGCCTGTGAAGATACAGTCCTGCGGCTTCAAAGAAATTGTTGCTCGCGGAATTGTTGTTAGGAGCTCTTCAGTGAACTGGTGGATGAGGTATCCCCTGGCGGCCCTTGTAACATCTATCGCCGAGCCGGATCCTGAATCGTCCTGGGAAAGAGGATTTCCCGCAGTATCACCTTGATGGCCTCCCCTCCATGACGGGGTTTGAACAATCGGATTCCCCATGTGTATAGATGAGGAGTCCATAGCATGGGACGCCTGTCGAGACAAATTTTGACCTTGGTTGGATCTGCCTCGCTGTATGGCAGTTGGGAGCAGCACGCCCTCTCGCATACTTTCCGCGTGCGTGAGAGTGTTCAGGAAGTCCCTTAGGGATGGGGATCCGGACCTTCGTGGAGGAGGGTCCATGTCTAGTTGGGTGAGGGCCGAAAGGACTCAGATTGGATGCGACGTGGAGGTTGCTGTTTACTGACGGAGGTGGATTACCTTGGATGCGACGCGGATTGGCAAACAGATCTTCGAGTCCTTCAATGTTTCTTATCGACAGTGAACCATCCAGCCCCCTTAGTAGATGTATACTAACACGCTCGCTGAGCGATGGTGAAAGCGAGCTAAAGGGGGTATGCGTCCAAGCGGTTAACGATACCAAAGCTGAAGTTCAGCTGGCAGGTAACCTCGTGCAGTCGCTGGGCCGACACGGAAACTGGAGACGCGTAGATAGGCGATGCTCTCCAGATTTTGGCGCCGTGGCAAAGCGGGAGAAGCGAAGGACAGCAGCTGGAAGGAGGTGAGACTTGCTCGGCTGAGCCTGGCGGCGGGCGCAGATGGCTACAAATAGGCGGGAGCGAGTACAACAGGGATCAGCCTATGCACAGGATTGTCAGACCACCAGCCCGCCAGAAATAGGATAATAACCCGTTTTGACCCGTTGCACCCCTGGAACAATACATGCATGATTTTAGCGCCAGCGATCTACTGCAAGCAGGGACTGTACATACATATCCTTGATTTCTATCCCAGCACAAGCCAATTATATGGGTCTCGTAGAAGATCAATTAAATTAACTCGTTCTACAAGAACTTGTTGAAGTGATCGAAGTCCGCCGATAACTGGGATGATCGATAAAGTACTAGTTTCGCATTTCCAAATTTTTGAACACGAGCTCTTCGACTTGCAGTGCGAATTGGGGTACTCGGCGTGCGAGCACGAGTTCCAGCCTATTAACGGCGGCGGTAAGATACACCGTGAGTCCAAAGAGGCTGTGGTGTAACAATGGTTTGGGCAGCAATGCGGCGGGGCCAGTTACACAGGCAACGTCACGGGCCGGCCCATCAGTGACGACCTTAGCCTCCAACCCCGGGGGGGGGGGGGGGGGGGGGGGGGGGGGGGGGGGGGGGGGGGGGGGGGGGGGGGGG